>VWZG01010887.1:5785-20069 GCA_013396735.1 Grallaria varia
ACCTCAACAAAAACATGAGCATGCCCAGCAAGTTCCAGACATTGATTCTGCAGGTACATTACTTACCTTTTCCCAACAATACTCAGCCCAAGGCCTTTGCCAGGCTTCTTCTGAAGCTCTATATTGAGCACATCATACATGTCTTCCTCCTTGTACTGGGCCTCATCTCTGTACACAGTCAGACGAACTTTTTGGGGAGTTTGTCGGAGGACATTTATGGCTTCATCATGTGTGGCATTCCTGAGGTCAATTCCATTCACCTGCAAAAAAACATACAATGGTAAATTGTGTAGCACCTTACAGCAGATAAACAGAGCAGACATTCTAGCAATGAAAACAAAAGCAAGTGTACTGGGTCTGCAGGCCAGGTTTCCAAAGACGGGGTGCAGCTACAGGGGTGGCTTCTGTGAGAAGCCAATACCAGATGGCTCCAGGATGGAACCACTGCTGGAGAAGGCCAAGCTAATCAGGAATGATAGTAACACCTCTGTGATAACGTATTTAAGAAGGAAAACAACCATTATTGCACAGATGAAAAACTGCAGCCAGAGAAGAGAGGACTGAGAACATGTCAACAACTCTGCAGACACCAAGGTCAGTGCAGAAGGAGGGACAGGAGGTGCTCCAGGTGCTGGACCTGAGGCTCCCCTGCAGCCTGTGGTGCAGTCCATGGTGAGGCAGCTGTGCCCCTGCAGCCCATGGAGGACCACAGGGGTTCAAAGATCCACCTGCAGCCTGTGGAGGACCCCACACTGGAGTAGGTGGATGCCTGAAGGAGGCTGTGACTCTGTGGAAGGCCCAGGATGGAACAGGGTTATGGCAGGGACCTGCAGCCCATGGAGAGAGGAGCCCACGCTGGAGCAGGTTTTCCTGGTAGGAGTTGTAGCCCTGGGAGGGAATCACACTGGAGCTGCCTGTGCCTGTAGGACTGCACCCTGTGGAAAAGTGACCCATGTCACAGCAGTTTCTGGAGAACTATTGCCCGTAGGATGGACTCACAGTGGAGGAATTTGTAAAGGACTGTCTCCCACAAGAAGGACCCCTTGGGGAGCTACTCCCTGAGGAGTAGCAGAACAAACAACAGACTGTAACCCCCATTCCTGTCTCCTTCTGCCACTGCGGAAGGAGGTAGAACATGAAAGGAGGGAGGGGTGGGGAAGGTCTTCTTGAGATTTATATTCTCATTATTCTGCTCTGATTCTGATAGAAATAAATTCAATTAATATCCCCACTTTGAGTCTATTTTGCTCGTGATGGTAATCAGTAAGTGATCTCACCCAGTTCTTATCTCAATGCACAGATTCTATGTCGCATTTTCTCTCCTCTGTCCTGTTGCAGAGGGGACTAATAGAGCAGCTTTGGTATACAGCCTGGCATACAGCCAGGGTCAACCCACTGGAGTAATCAAAGAAATCACCATACCTCTAATATCTGATCCCCAGCCCACAGTCTCCCATCTTTAGATGCTGCTCCTTCTTCATATACTTCATGGATAATTATTGCTCCCTGCAGACAAAAAAAAAAAAAAANCCGACAAAAAAAAAAAAAAAAAAAAAAAAATCTAAAAAAATTGCACATTGATGGAACATGCCCCAATTTGAAACGAGAGCAACTGAAAATTCCTACTACAATTCATCAATGGTAAAGTCAAAGTCAGATGGATGACGGACAAATATTGAATAAGTTTATGAAGTTTAGTCATGAACCAAAATATTTAAGAAGTTTATTTATACTTTCAATTTTAGAAATGCATTTTCTTTATTTTTTTTCCCCTGCACTGGTTTCTTTTGTTTCCTTCTATAAATGCCACAGAAAAAAATGACAAAAAAATTTCTTCTACCAGAAATTTTAATTACTGTTACTTCACATACATATTTTTCCAACCAACCAGCAAAGTGTCTGCTCCTCCAACAATGCTCAGACCAAGACCAGTGCGCCCTTTGGAGATATCAATGGTTGTTTCACATCCAGGAATGATGGGACAAGTAGCTGGATCAGAGGCTAACATGGCTGGAGTTGAAGATCTGCTTGTGTCTAAAACAACAAACATCCTAGTTACAGTAAGAGGGCTCGGTATTAGAAAAGTGACTTTAAACCAGCACTTTTTGGAGGTCATTGACAGCTGTACAGCAATAGCTGAACAGCTGATGCACAGAGAATGATGCTGAGAACTCTTCCTTCCCCTCAGACAAGTACTATTCTGTAGTTTTATTTGCAGGTGTCCTGTTTTTATGCCATCAAGTACCTGGATCATAGTCTGGACAGACAAAGAAGACACTATACACAACATACTCTGTTTAGGATAGAATTTGATTTAAACATCTATACGATGTGTGCATTACTCAAGTTATTATTAACTTCTTAGAATTGTGTTGCTTAACCAATAACCTTCGGTTATCAGTAATATCTTGACTCTCCACTCTAAACGAGATGAGTCAAATGTGGCTACTTATAAATGGCAAGAGAGTCTCAACCATCCCCTTTTTCTAGGAAAAATGACATGACTTTTCTCCCTCATTTGAAGGAATGCCTCTCAGTTCTAGGCAACCATGACAGAGGCACTGGTAGCCCAGCATCTGGGCATTCTCCTGCCTCTACAACAGGCTAATGCGAAGGCAAAAGGTAGGTCTTCAGTGTGGTGGCACAATGCTTCATTTTGATGAACATGTAATCCAAAAGTACTGGAAAAAGCAACTCACAAGACATCTGAGTGTATACAAAAAGAGGAAACTTACAAGGTGGGTCTTCATTTTAATATTACAACCTAAGTGAAAATAGACATACAAGGAGAGTATTACTTTTGACTGCTTCTGGTTCTGGTGAGCTGGAAGCAGGAACATTTGCTGGTAGCTGCATACTCCTCTCTGCTGGGGCAATGCTGGAAGAGACTGGTGCTGCAGTCAGGCTGTCTGTCTCTGCAGAGTTGACGGTAAGCCTCACTGTAGTTTTGGATGTCTTCAGAAGACTTATAAACTGAATGATAAAGAGAAGAGCTAATGAAGAGTGTAACTGGATTGTTCAGTTGCAAACCAAAAACAAAGCAGAATAATTCTTTTGTAAACTGGAGCTACTAGGCACAATCCTGCAGGTTGTATTTGTAAGGAACAAAGACAAATACTGATTTTTTTCCTAAGAAACTTTTCTCCACGAAACTTTGCCAAACTATACCAGAGGAGAATGAGGCAGTCTTCCAATGTCTTCTCTGGGCCAAATACTCTATTTATCGCAATTATCAGAAAAACAGAAAACTAGTATTGTCTTTTAATGCTGAGTAGAGCCCAATTATAATAGCACAGAAGTCAATGCTAAAACATCAACTTACTTAAAGAAACATACTACTGCCATTCTGGAAGGAAAACCTGAGAATACTACCTGAACTATGGGAGGGAGAGAAGGACACCAGGATGTAACACAAAATCTACTTTGAAGAGATACAGAAAAACCTTCAAAATCAATTGCCACTTTACAGAAAAGACAAAAAATCCTCTTGAGACTCTACATTTCTGTAGAACTATTTTGAGAAGTTACTTATTCAATCTTCTCTGTTCTTCCAAAGCCTACCGACAACTTCACTATCTCTTACTTATTTACTGCTTCAGAGAGAGCAGTGTATCAATGAGTAAGATTGATGCGCTCCTAATTGCACTTTAACAAACAGAAAGTACTCTACTCATGATTAAAGAATCACTTTCCTTGGTAGCAAGGCAAGTGCTAGAAAAAGGCCTCCTTGATTCATTACAGAACCCAAACTGAGTTTGCAGAGACAGAAATAAATCTTGTTATTTAGGAACAGAGATATTTTTCTCCAAAGGGTTGAAATACCAGGCTTGGAATATAATGAGGCTGTTACTATAGACAGTCTCCATGGATAAGCAGAGTTCATGACCTGATTTACCACTGATACAACTTGCCCATGTGAATTTATACATATTAATTTTACTGGTTCTAATACTTTTAAATTGGAGTACCTATGCAGAGTCATTATTGAGCAATAGTTCATGGCTTTTATTGCACTACTAAGTGCCTCTCAGTCATCAGGTCTGAACCACAGAGAAAATAAAATCACATTCGTAGCACAGAGATAGATGATTCAAGTAGTTCATGCATGTAAAATAACAGCTGAGCTTTAAATTTATGTTTTAGCTGGTTTAAGACACAATCACGTCCTACATTAAGAAGGGTGAATTCTGCAACATTCCTGACACTTTAAAAGCACCTTTTCTACAGGATATCCCACAACAATTTCATCATCCACTGCAAGAATCTGATCTCCAACTTTGATTCGTCCATCCTGGAAAAAATATAGAATAAAAAATATGAGCCCTGGATGCTACTCCAAAGACACTTTCCATTCCCTAATCAAATTTTAAATATACCTTTGCTGCTGCACCATGATCTGTTAAGCTCTTAATAACTACTCCATTAATTGTGTCCTCCTCACTAATGGCAATCCCAAAGCCTCCTTGATCCTGGGGCAAACAGAAAAACACAAATAGTTAAGTACTGTGTATATGAAAATGTAAAAATACATTCACTAAAGACTAATGAAGCCTGCCGACATAACAAAAGGTTGGGTTTTCACAATGCATCAATATTTTTGTTTTAGACTAATCCATTTCTGAAATACATTCTGCCAACCTACAAACAGTATACTGGCTACCAAGACAAATCTGATCCACTTCTAAATTCAAACCCACTCCGTCAAAACTTACATGGTAATTGGCAATTCAGTTGTTATTTTGAACAACTAAGGTGATGATTTTACTTGAGGAACCACCAGCAGATGGTTACCAAAAGTTTTGCAAATAGAACAAGAGAAGACCTCTTCCAGAGGCACAGAGCTATTGGCAAATTCATGCAAAGTTAAAGCAATCTGTGACTCAGAGACCATCATTATGTGAGGAAAACTTTGGAGTCCGTTCACAAATAGGAAGAAAAGACCTCTAGAAATCACTTTTCTGACTTCTAGTAACTAAGAGACACAGTTTGTTTGCCATAAGAGGGACTCCATTACAAAAATGCAGGCTAGTGCATAAAAATGTGACTGATGTAAATTTAATTTTCATCGCATACCTTCGGGAGTTCCACATACTGAATATTTTTACATGAACTCATGTCAGAAAAAGCATTAGAATTTGCAACACTGATGTCAATCTAAAAGAAAACAAAAACATGACTGTAACTATATCCAACATTTTGCAACAAAATAAAGTAGAGCACAAATATTTAGGTGAGTCTGATCATTTTCTAGATTCATTTAAACTGCTATAACCCCATCGACAAGAATGTCAGACTTTCTTTATAGTGTAGAAGAATATAAAATGAAACAAACTGAGCAGAGATGTAATAAACTTAGTAGCTCTACTAGAATGTAATTTGTTTTTCTATCGGATTTCTTTGCCTTTTATGCTATACGCTAAGCAGACAGGGCTCTCTTCTATCCAGAACAATGCTACTACCTTGGTCAAGTAAGAAAAACAAATATTTACTTTACCTCTTGGTGTTGAAGTGTCCCCGAAGTACACTGTGAAGCCTCTACTGACTTTGCAGGGCAAACAGCCATCTGATTTACTGCATCTTTATTTCTGCAGTAGATTCAATTAAAGAACACAGTAAGAAGGCAGTAGTACAGCATCATATTTCTCAGGACAAGTTTAAGTCTAGTGCTTTATTTTACATTACTTCTGGCACTCACAATACAAGTATCAAAACAAAACTCTGAGGCATATTTAACAACTACTAGGTATATTTAACAAGGACAAAGATTGTGATCAGAGCCACATCTACCTTACCAAAAGTAAAAAAACCAAAAGAACTCTGTGCAAAACTTCAGCACATTAAAAAATAAAACATTTTAGCCAAACTTTTAATCAGAACTTACCTGATAAAGATTACTTTTACTTTAGATGGTGCACATTTGATTATTGAGGAAGCATTTTGATGAGTCCTTCCATATAGGATTTGCCCATTTATCTAAAACAAGACAGCAGTTACTTATCAAAATATTTTAATGTCTTATATTTAAACTAATTTTTAAGCCTTAAAAAAAATCCTTCATTCTTTGTCACCTGCTAAATCAGCAACTGTATTAAGAGAGTATGTTGTGTCCTGCTTTTACTCCTTTCTTCCAGTAAAAATATTCACTATAGTTTGATTTCATACTATCACTGCCACAGTGCTAAAAATGTCATTCTTTGAGTTATACAGGGTTGATTTGGCACATCATCTATTTTCACTTGTCATTGATCACTTCATGACTGATGTGGTGATAAAGCAGGGCCATAGGAAATTCTAACCATAACAAATAAATTACTTGCTTATATCCAGCAATGAGATTGCTATTATTTATTGATTCTCAGACACTTTATAAACAGAAGTCTGAACACTGTTATATTTAGCAGTTTTAAACTAGATTTGGTGGAGGAAGGGAATGTACTTCTTTGTGTCAGAGAGGAACCAGAAAAGAACAACACTAAGTTGCAGCAGGGCAATACTTGTAGATTGTCTCAAAGGAATTAAGGAGGGTTCCTCTTAAAAGGTGAAGAGGTCAATAGCCCAGCTCAAGTGCTTTTACACCAGTGTGGGTAGCATGGGTAACAAGCAAGAGGAACTTGAAATCACCGTGCAATTAGGAAAGTAGCCTCTAATTGCTCTCAGAGAAACATGGTGGGATGATTTACACAAGTGGAAAACTGCAGTCAAGGCCCACGAGCTTCTCAGAAGAGAGAGGCTGAGAAGGAGGGACAGGTGTGTTCTGCTCTATGTTAAGCAATGGATAGACTGTGAACAGCTGTCCCTGAGGAACAGCCACAGCCAGGTAAAGAATGTGAGTAAAAGTCAAGGACAGGCCCAACAATTGACACCTTGTGATTGGTGTCCACCACAGGCTGCCTGATCAGGGGGAGTCTGTTGACCACACTTCTTGCTTCAGATGCAAGAAGCATTGTGCTCAGGGGCTCTCATTTGATGGGAATTTCAACTGGGAAAGCAGTCTGCTGGGAAAGCAGTGCCGCTGTCTGCAAGCAATCCAGGAGACTCATGGAGTGCACTGAGGAAAAATTCCTGCTTCAGGTATCGGACACACCAACCAGAGAAGCTTTACTGGACCTGTGTTCACCAAACAGATGAACTCATTAGAAAGATTAAGACTGGAGGCAGACTTGACTGTAGCAATCATGTCCTGGTTGAGTTACTGATCTCAAGGAACATGGGCCTGAAAAAAACCAGAGTCCAGACTGACTGTGAACCTTAGAATAATGAAATACCAGCTGTTTAAAGAATTAGTGGAGGAGACTCCCTGGGAAACTGTTCTTAAAGACAGAGGAACTGACCAGACTTGGCAGCTTTTTGAGGACACAGAGCACAAGAGCTCTCTATGCTCACGTAGAAGAGATCAAGCAAGGCAGGCCAGAAAACAGCATGGCTGAGCAAGGATAGGCTCTTTGAACTGAGGAATAACAAGGAAATGCACAGCCTGAACCAGGCACAGATGACCTAGGAAGAATACAGGGATGTGATTCAGCTGTGTAGGGATGGGATTAGGAAAGCTAAGTCTTGGAATGGGACTTAGGAAGGGATGTAAAGGGTTTCCAGAAGGGATTCTGTAAGTATACAGGTCAGAAAAGAAAGGCCAAGGAGAGTGTACCCACCCCTGACAAATGAGAGGGGAGAGCTGGTGGCAAGGGATATTGAGAAGGCTGAGGAACTCACAAGTTCTTCACTTCAGTCTTCACTGGTAGTCTGGCTACCCACATCTATCATGCTCCTGAACCTCTAGGTGGGGGTTCGGGGAGCGAAGTATCTCCCATTGTAAGTCAAAGACAGGTTTGAGACCACTTGATGAAACTGGACAGGGATCTATGGGGTCTGGTGACATGGATTCCAGGGTCCTGAAGGAACTGGCTGATGTAGTTGCCAAGCCACTCTTCATCATACTTGAGAAGTCATGGCACATCAGATGAAGTCCCCATTGACTGGAAAAAAGAAAGCATAGCTCCTACTTCTAAAAAGCAGAGAAAGGAGGACCTACAGAACTAGTGACCCTCATCTCTGTACCTCGAAGATCATGAAGCAGATCCTCATGGAAGCAATGTTAAGGCACATAAAAGACAAGGAGGTGATCTGAGACAGGCAGGATGGCTTTATAAATGGCAAATTGTGCCTGGCCAATCTGGCCCTTCTCTAACAGAGTGACAGCAATGGTCAATAAGGGAAGATCAAGCAATGGCATCTACTTAGGCTTTTGACCAAGACCCACACAACATCCTTATCTTCAAATTGGAGAGAGACATATTTGAAGGGTGCACTGTTTGGTGGATAAATAACTTACTGGATGGATGAAGCCAGAGAGTTGTCATTAGCTCTATGTCCAGGCGGAGGCTGGTGATGACTGGTGTGCCTCAGGACTCTGCCTTGGGACCAGTGCTCCACAGTATCTTTATCAATTACATAAACAAAGGGATTGAGTGTACCCGCAGCAAGTTTGTAGATAAGTTGTGCAGTTTGCACAACAGAAAGACAGGGTACCATTCAGAGGGACCTGGACATGCTTGACAATTTGGTCCAAAAGTGCCTCAAGAAATTCAACAAGTTCAAGTGGAAGGTCCTGGACCTGGGTCAGGGCAATCCAAGACATAAGAACAGACTAGGAGCAGAAGTCATTGAGAGCAATCCTGCATAAAAGGACTTAGGAGTTTTTATGCATGAAAAACTGGGCATGAGCCAACAGTGCGTGCTTGCAGACCAGAAGCCCGACCGCATCCTGAGCTGCATCAAAAGAGGCCTGCAGCTCAAGGAAGTTGATTCTTCTCCTCTACTTTGCCCTTGTAAGACTCTACCTCAAGTACTGCATCCAGATCTGGAGTTCTCAGCACAAGAAAAATGTGGACCTGTCAGAACAGGTCCAGAAGAGGGCCATCAAGATGACCATGGGGCTGGAGCACCTGTCCTGTGAAGACATGCTGAGATTTGTGGTTGTTTAGCCTGGAGAAAGCTCTGGGGAGACCTCATTGTGGCCATCCAGTACTTAGAGGGGGCTTCAAAAAAAGAGAGAAAGTGACTTTTTACATGGGGTGATAGAGGTATGACAAGGGGCAACAGTTCTAAACTGAAAGAGGAAAGTTTCAGATTGGACGTCTAGAAAAAATTCTTAATCCAGAAACAGAGAGGCAGTAGAACAAGTGCCTCAAGTCCCTTAGTTTCTTTCTTAGTCTGCAACTGACAGCCTATATAATTTACTATCTCAATGACAAGCTTTACTCTGACTCATAACTGCCTTCCCTGTACCATGTCCCCAGTACATCTGCAAACACCTACACATACAGCTCTGAAGTTACACAAAGCATTTCTGTGACAGCAGTGTTACCTGCTGCTATCAGAAAGAATAGGAAAAGCTACAGTAGAGATTACATCTGCAAATATCATCAACTGAGATGTGGTAATATGGAAATACAGTTTATGCCTATATAAATATATGAAATGTTAGGTGCATATTTAGTGGTTTGGTCACTCCACTCCACTAGAAAACAGTGCCTGAACACGTAATGAGTTAGAAATCCCTAATAAAAATCAATCTGTTCCTGTTTCTCCAATTTAATTTCCATGTTCTGTGTCACATAACATAAAAATACTCTGCTTATTATCATGACAAATAATTAGAAAGGTCTGAAGCACTCCACAGATGGATGGACTAAAGGATTTCAGTATTTTTCATGGTCTGCAACTCACTGCCTTTCTATACATCTCCATAACCCAGAAACTGCTGTCATCCCCCATTTTTATCAATTTTAAATACACACACACACACACAGTTACTTAGCACTGCTATAACCAGGAAAAAAAAACACAAAAACCTACAGCTAGTTGGCATGTATCAGAAGAAAAATCTGGTAGCATAGTGATAAACTGGATAAATTGGGAATTTCAAAGTCCACTGAAGAGCATCCATATTGCAGCAAGAATCTGGTATTTTACTGCATTTTAAGTCAGTGTGTTTGGGTTTCAGTATAAATTACAATAACTTACCTCTAGCAACTCATCTGCAATCTGTAACCTGCCATCTTTTCCAGCTGCTCCATTTGGATCAATTCCCACTATAAAGACACTCATCCTGGATCGGTCTTTGTTACCAGCAAGACTAAGTCCCAGACCAGTCCTTCCTTTTTCCAGTTCAATCATGTGTAGCTCTCCTGGTAGATTTCCATAGCGCTGCATGACCTTTTCTAAATGTAGAAGTGTGGGTAGCAGAGGTTGGATTTATATTAGAAAGTTTAACAAGTCACCTAGAGTCAAGTTCAATGTCTAGTGGGCGGTATCTGACAGAAAAATCCCAAACTGGATGAGGAAATTTTCAGTGTAAACCACAACTCCTTTTAAGCTAAGCCGTAGGCAATTTATAATAGTATTTCTAGTTTTCCTTATAACTTCAGAGAACATTAAAACATTTCTTAAAAAAAAGACTGTTTACATATAAAAGCAATAATCTCCTCTCCAGTAGTACTTCCAGGTAACAGAAACTATCACATCAATCACTGCCATTAATTACCTGGAGTACAGTGAAATTCTTCGAGTAGTCCCATGTGTGAAACAGTGAATTTAGACCATGGAGAAAAACAGAGATTGTAGTGCAATGAAGAATAAAAAATTTATATTTTACCACGAGCATCTGACCAAGCATAACTAGAACAGCAACACTTAACACCCAAACCACAAAGCTCATGATAAAGAAGTCCCCAACACTATGCCTCATAGTGTTTATACAGTATTTTAACACTGAATAACTAAAACATTATCACAAAGGATACACTTACTCCAGCTGTAACCGAACTCATCCTCCTTCTCCACATCTTCTGGCACTCTGACAGAAGACGACTGTGCAACATCACAGCTCATTCCTGAAAATGCTGAAGGAGGGGGCAGAGGCAAATTACAAAGCGAAGTCTTTTCTGATTCTACATCAGACTGACCGAATGCCTGTGGAGAATAAGAAAAATGCAATGGCTAAGAAAATGCAGACTCTATGTAGGGCAAACTAGCATACAAAAACATCAAAATGGTAATGACTATAACTTTGAAGTTTAAATACCAAGCAACTGAAACGCTAAATTAATAATACAGCACAGAAAGGCTGAAAGAGATCACAGACAGAAACAAACACCAGGCAAGGTAAGAGATAACATCATTCCAAAATGTATTTGGAAGCAAACAGAACTCACAATAAAAGCCCAATTCAGCAAAGTTTTATGTGCCAATTTATATTTCAGAAAAAGCCTCTCACAAAGACTACAGTAATTTTTTTTTATGCCATGTTTGTAAAAGACATTTTATTTTTAAAAGCTATTGAATATAAATTCTTCCTATCATATGCTTTGGAAACCGAATACAGGGAAAGGGAAAGGAAACTAAAAATTTGGGGCTCTCAAAAATGCTTCCAAGAAAAATAAAATAACTGGCGTATTAACTGAATGGACAATTAAAAACCAAAATGAAACAGATTATAACTGAAGAAATCTACAGTGACTGGACTTTTTCAGTCTTATTTACTAGTTTCCTAGAAGCTGCACAGAGGAGATCCAACAAAGGAGGATACGGATTAAACCACAAGAGAAAAATACTTTCAGTTTTGATGTGGCCTATTCATATTCACAAAAAGTTAACAAGTATAAACACATGACTACTGCAATGCAATAGTCAAATGCTCAAAGCCACAACCTGGCAATCCTCCAATCAAGTAATTTTCCCTGAGCAATACGGACTGTGATCAGGAATTTCACTAAGTGTTTGTAATTTGTATAATTTTGCCTTGTTCAGAGTAAACATCTAAGGAAGAAACTTGTGTCTGAATATCATCATTCTTAAGTTTATGCATGCCCAACAGACCTTGATACTTCAAGATCTGTTGATGTAGGCAACAAAAACTTTAAATGAAAACCAAGAATCTTTTCAACACAAGAATTTTCAGGTACGTTGCCGTAGCTTCACAGCCCTCTTCTCATGGCTTCAGCTTTCCCCACTCTCAATAGCCAAAGTCTGAACACAGTGTTTCAAAAGGTGTCACTAGGTGCCAAAAGCAGATAATTTCTTCATCAAAGCCAACAGTGAAACGAATAACAACATACATCTTTCTAAACTGAAGGTGTTGAAAAACCTAGGAAAGTTACCAATTTAGTCATACTGAGACTTAAGAAAGGCCCCATCTCTCACTGAGAATGACTTTTTGAATTCTGTAATTTCAAAAACATAAAGAAATTGCAAATGCCCTATTTCAGTTCTCTCATTCTGCTTTTGGTTGTAAAAGATTTTCCTTTCGTTTAGGAACTTGTTCTACAAACTTAACTAAGAAGTTATTAAATGCCACAAGTGTGGGAAGTTTTAATACAACATCCAAACTAAAAATTTTTATAAAAAATGTACATAAATGCTGTATGATTTTTTGTATCTACAGTCACTTTGTTTCATACTTCCAATCTAAGACAATGTCATCCTGCTGAGATGATACCTAGCATCTTTAAACTGAAGCAGCAAAATTCTAGCAAAGACACTGTCCCCCATCAAAGTGTGAGTAGGGTGGAAACACTACCTAGTAACATTTAAAGTGATTTTTCACCATTAAAAACTCATGTGTCCACCACAAAGAAAAGTTGGCAGCATACCTCCATATCAAGGAGAGGTGAAAGGAAGCGTATTTCCAGGAACACTTTTTTCCATAGTGTTTCCTAGAGTTTAACTAGAAAGCTACATAATATACTGAAAAAATGAGGAAATACAGTGTTGAGGTGGGTTGATCTTGGCTGAAGGCCAGCTGCCCACCAAAGGTGCTCTATCACTCCCCTCTTTAGCTGGACAGGGGGGAAAAAATAAGACAAAAGTCACCCCACAGTCCTCCCAGATACCACAACATTGTCATGCAAACTCAAAACAAGTGTGAGAGCAAACTGGATCAGCAAACCTCGCAGTAGTCTCTGTGTTTTAAAAACCAAAATTAACAAATTAATTTAGAGGCACCGTTTGTAAACAACAGTGCCCAAGAACAGTAAAATTCAAGAAAACAAAACCAAAAAAAGGGAACAAAATATTGATGTCAAGGACCTATAGAAGATCTGTAAGGTATGGAGGTATGACTACATCCTGACAGATTAGCATTTATTAACTGCAGCCACCATAATCTGATTGACAAAAAATGCTTCTTTCTGTACCTTTGTACATATGTACACAAATCTGAACATTTCTGATGTTTAAGGAAATGCTGAAATGAAAGTAAAAGCAAGGCTCCTTCGCAGGAAGGGTAAAAAGCATGCTACAATGCCATTTGCATGGAAGGGAACACATCCTGCCTCCAAAACTCAACCTGACATGTGTGTACAGCCAGAAGCAGACGCTGGCCCCCACAGTTTACACACACATAAGACTTCTGCTCCCTGAATCGGGCAACACACACAGAACCTAAAATACTGTAACTCATGAAATACTTTCAGTGTGCCACACCACAGTATTTCATTTAAAATGCAAAGCATCAGAGAGTGCACGAACCCATTCAGCTACTAGGGTCGCTCTGATCACAGCCAAGCAAATATTGAAAACAGCAGCAAGTCTGGAGCTTGAAAAAATGAAGCCACAGGCAGAGGAAGAAGCAGTACTCCGCAAGGTATCACAGGCCATGTATAATGTAGAGCACACAAACAGTAGGACCCACTGATGGGAATCAAGACAAACCTTGAATGGTGTGGGAGCAAAAGGGTTAGTTGGGGAACAACGGAAGGTAACCCTAATTGGATTCGATACCTCCTACAGTAACAGAAAACAGCAATCCACATGTTACAGCACCTTTGGCAATACACAGTACTGTTAATGAACAACTCATTTTCAATTACGGGTTCATCTTACTAATTGCAGCAACTTTATTAGCTCCACTTTAAATGGTCAGAAGTATTTAAGGACTATCAAGGACCCAGATTCAGCAAAGTTTTTTACTATACATAAACCTTAGTTCAGCAAGGAGACAGAGATGACAAAAGGCCATTCTTATACTAATGCTTAAAAAGAAATTATGCAGAAACTGCAAGATCATTATCTATTCTTTTTAAATATGTGCAATATTTTTCTGAAATCCTTTTGAAAATATAGAAAATACAAGCCATCATTTCTGTTACACATCTATTCCCTCTCCCCAGATACAAAATAACAAACACAGATTTCAAAAACACACATGCAAGTATATACCACATGTCATAGATGTTCATTGCACGTATGATGTATTTGACAACATGGGAAAACAGACAGAGGGCAC
>VWZG01010887.1:20087-54862 GCA_013396735.1 Grallaria varia
CACAATCACTTCCAAGACGTAAAACCAGCTAGAATTATTTTATTAAACTGGAAATGCATGCACATAAGAATTAAGCTTTTATTTATTATTGTGTTAGAGGTTCACTCTGTTCCCATTGCGAACAACATGCAGAAAGCACTAACGACAAAAAAAAAAAAATAAAATCTAACTGTTTTAGTATTCCCAAATACGTCAGCATCTTGCTTATGGTACATTAAAAGAATTTTCNATGACTGACACTGTAACTAAAAACCTGCTCCTTTGGTAGCTCTGAACTGATCAGATTTAGTGGTTATGACTCACAGAGCTGGCATTTTTCCACTTCTCCATAATTTTCCTATGTGTATGCATGACTGTGTCTTTTTAATTCACTACACAGAATTCTCACTCTCATCAGCATAGTATTTTATCCAAATTGGTATAAAAGCATTTAAACGCAGAGAGACACAAATGGCAAAGAAGCACACATATTATGTTTGGTGAGTCAAAAACAGAGCATGTTATCATCCAACCTTGGCAGTGTTGAACTGAGAAGAATCAGCAAATGGGTTAGTGCTGCTGAAGACAGTAGGCCTACAGAAAACACTGTTCTGCAGAAAAGACAGGGAAGGGTTCTAAAAGGAAAGCATAACAGAAACCAAGCAAAAACAATTTTCAATTACCCCATTTCACTCATGAAGCAAAACATATTTACGTAGTTATTTGGGCTAACAAACAAGGTCCACTTCCTGCACTTTGCTACAGATACGTGAAAGATGGGCAAAACTGTATTTGCCCTATCTTTCTGTCAGCTTTGTTTAACATAGCATAGAGGAAAAGCACTGATCCTCATACCTGCTCTAGTACAGAATTGAGCAGCATGAAGATGAGAAAATTTATGTGCTGTGATATTCGTACAATTTTGTCCAAGCATCTATTTTTTTAAAAGAGAGAGTTTAGTAACATTAAGCACCTCTAAGCAGCCTTCATATCTAATAATAACATTCACTGAACACTTTGTATATGTATGCATGCACCTGTAATTGTCTGAATTTATAGTTTATTGAAACTAAATTCTTTGGTCTTCCATTTTAGGAATGCAAGGTACATTATTACTGAACACACAAAGAGTTCACACATTTAGACCAAATTAAAGGATGTAATTTGACTATTTATATTCCTTACACACTTTTTGTACTGTAGTCTATTTTGAGATCAGAATCTGCTTAATTGAGAAGGAACAACTCTATTTCACAGTTTGTTGGAAATATACCATGTATACTTAAAAGTAATTTCTACACTAGATATATCCATCTGGCAATTGCCAATAAGACTTAGGGCTCTAAGTCTAACACTGCTGGAAAATAAGAAGTATAGTAAATGGAATGAATGGAATGAGAAAAGTTTGTAGGATCATTTATATCAAAAGTAATTTAAACCAACTGTACGCTGCTGTTTAAAAATTTTCTTAAAGATTTTGTTGTTTTCTAAACACTCCAGAGAATAGTAAATGCATTCCTAAACATTTATTTTCAAATATTGTGTTGTAAAAAAGTAATGTAATTTGGTAAGACAGGGTATGTCTTGACTTTACTGTATCTTCAGCAGTGAGAAAGTGCCATACATGAACAAGGTTTCTTCACTCAAGTTACTCTAAGTCAACAGGCTGTAACCCTAAGGTACAAGATTTTGTGCTTACATAGACCCTTTACAAAGAGAAGTTTGTGATTAGTAATTTGTTACTGTAATGATCCTATTACACTTTAACCATTACCTTGACAAAATGTTAGGCAACTAAAAAAAGCACCACAAACATTTTGCATATCAGGAGTGAAATCCTAGTAAAAGAGGAAACAAAAGACCAGCTACAGTCATTCAAAATCTTCCCTTTTATGATGGCATAGCTACTAAAATACTAGCCCAAATTCTAATCCATGCAAGAGCATTGTATCAATATGGATTGACTATGGTGATAAAATTTGACGCATTTGAGTTTGCCTGAACAGTTCAATTCGTCATACCTTCTTGCACAGCACAAGAAAAGCAAATGCTGAATAAAAGGAATTCTTTCTTTTGCTGTTTTTTTTAATTCAAATCAAACCTAAAAGAGAGGGATTTTTTAACCTTTTTTTTTTTTTCAACTAAATTCTGTTCAGAATTTTATTAATGTGTCCAAGATGCTAAGGTATCAGAAATTAGCTACCATTTCATATAGCACAATGCTGTAACACTACTATGGGACCATAATCATGGTGATATATTATTTCTTACTCAGAAATAACCAGAGCAGTACTGGTATGTAACACAGACTCAATGGGTAACTTCTTATTAACAAAACCAGCAACGAGCTTTTCATAGCCCATTTGTATTATCTGGGCTATTCTGGAGAACACTCAGGTTCTCTTTAATGGCCAGGTAAGCCTGAATGGAAAAACCAAAGGAGAACTGGACTCCTCAGCTACGTGTCACTTGGAACTGACTGCCTGGCTAAATACACAGCAGTACCATATTAAATATAGCTAATGTGTGCAGGAAGCTAGGTATTTGGGTGACTGCACATAAAGTACAGATTCAAGTTTCAAAAGATGAAGATAACAAATATAGTTCCATTTATGAAGATCACAACGTAACATACAGTAAGAGCATTCTGCTTACAGAGAAACAAAAGTTTGTTAGTACATCCAAGAAATATCCAATAAGCTTAAAAGTTTGGAAATAGAACAAAGAATTACAATTAAAAATAGCAAAGGAGCATTCTCTAAATAAAAGTAAGTTGTGATAAAGTAATGGCATCACTCCCAACCCAAACTGGCCTAAACATTCAGCAGTGGCAATTCTGTTCATATCACAGCAAACACAAAAAGCCTTACTTTAGTAGCTTGAGTATCAATAATCAACATTCAATAGAGCTTTTTCATGCAACTTTACCTTAGATGACTGACGATAAAATGGGTTAGTAGTTTTCTGCCCACACGGAGCAGAAGCTGAAGAAGGGCTATAAAGAGACTCTGGCTGGGGAATAAGAGTTATGAGACAACTAGTAAATAAACACACAGCTTACACAGACTCTACAATGAGGAAGTTTAGTTTCTAGCGATGCAAGCAACTTATATTAAAGCTCAGTAGCTTTTGTCTGCAATGTCCATGCATCTTAGTGACGGAAAACTTCCGTGTACTTCTAGGTCCTTTTATTAACGTCCAAAGAATTTTTTAACAGGTGCTGTATTTCTGCATGCGCTCCTCAGACATGCTGTCAATCTCTAAGAGTTGGTTTTAGTTAGACTCCTACTCTGCCCCCCAAAAAATTATCTTTCTTGAGGCTTTTCAAAATAGTTTGAGGACGGCGTGCTGGAGGGTAATTCCAAATCCAAATCGATTTCATTCTAGATGGAAATAATACTTAAATCAAATCTTTGTTTCTAAAGTGGCTGAGATGGCACTTTCAGGAAGAAATACCCCATTCCCAAATACCACCATCTTGAACATTGGTTTTATTCATTACTACGTAATACATCTCTTTTAATATTTTCAATGCTTACCCTTGGTCTGCTTATAATGCTCTGTACCATAAAGACTACAGGATTGCCTGCCTTCCGTATGGCTTCCACAGCTTGTTCATGGCTGGCATCTCTGAGGTCAATTCCATCCACCTGTAATTGGAAGGCCTCACCTTAATAATGCAAGGAGCTACAAGAATCATGAGTCAGTTTTGAGTTTTGGTTAGGAAATTTTGACTGAAACCTAAGCCCAAACCTTTGTTTCTGGTGAAAGCTTTCTACTGACCTGGCCTGATGTCCCTCACACACACAGGTTTGAGATTTCCAAGAGTATTGAAAGGACACTAAATAGATGTCTTATTCATCTGTTTTAAGAACAGGATTTTCATCATTCTTGATTCAGAGTCTATTAATTTTTCTCAAAGGCAACATAACAGAAGAGGTATGATAATCTGAAGAGAGCAGTAGTGTTTGCCAAATACTGCTTCCTGTAAATCCTATCTCCCAGGACTTTATGAGATTTACAAACTAAAACTTGTTAGGTGCTGTACAGTTTTCATGATTTTTTTTTGTTTGGTTTGTTTTTGAAAAGCAAGATAAGACCAATTTTAGCTACTAGACACTTTCTTCAGTAGTTAAATTTTTACATCACAGCTGAAAAGCTTTCTCTTGTCTAGAAGAAAGCACTTACAAAGGATAGCTAAAGACAATTTTTGCCTGGTTGCTTTTCTTCCTAGGTATTGGTCTGTGAAAGAATTTGTCTTCCTATCCAGGTAACAACATTAAAGTGAGGTCAGTAAAGTATTCTCACAATACCACAACAAAAGCTAGAAGCTAAGACAGAAATGTTATTTGTTAGTGGCAATTCCTGCACACAGAGTTATATGATGAGAATTATCCCTACAACTTTTTAATTGTCTAACTCTGCCTTAAACTTAACCATCTAATCTGAGTAAGAGAGCAGAAAAAGAATCTGAGAGAAAATGAGGAATTGTACAATAACAGTAAAGCTCTCCAACTCCCCATGTCTGAAATACTGTATGCAATAGTGGAGATAAAAGCTCAGACATGCCAGTACTTGAGAAACTGAAATAATCCGTACAGAAACAGTTACATGAACATTTTAATTTCATTCACCCATTCCAACTTCTGCAAGTATCACTGTCAAGAGACAACTGCACTCATAAAAATCCAGTTATTCAGATAAAATGACTGTTTTTAGCTTTGTGGTCATCAAGCAAAATTCCAACTCCCAATACACCAAAACTGTTCCAATCCGTTGTAGAAAGTGCTACTCACATCAATGTACTATTTCAAGATACTTAATAGGGCTAGCGTAGCAAACAGCAAAATGTAGTTTCAGCACCACTGTGTAAAGCAAGCCCAGTCAGATCCACAATCACCATCTCCATCACACTCCTTGTCACGTTCTTACTGATGGTCAGCTAAGGACCATCCAGCAGGGTGGAGGGCAGTCCCTAAGAGCCTGATGCTGGAGACAGAATAATGTCTGACACTGATAATCATCACAGGAAAGACCTATTCTATCAGTATGTTCATTCTTCAGCATCTTTAAGCAAGAAAGTAGAAGTGGCTGCATAAGCAAAAGCATAACAGACTGGTTAAGTAGAAGACAAATCTAGATAAATCCCTTCCTGCAATACCACTGGCTACCTTACACTCAGGCATGAACCAAGTGTTCTTAATTTCTGAAGCATCAAAATCATATTTCTTCACAACAAGAGGAAAAAAAAAAAGTATGTCTCCCTTAATTCCTCCACAAGATGCACAAGAATGATGTGATCTGATTAAGACTTAAGAGGGAAATCAGCTTGGTATTTATTTGCATGATTTGCACTGGTTGTTTCTGTTGCTGCCCAATACACTAAAGTGAAGTCTTTTAGCTTCACTAAACATAAGCTTTTTCCTACACATGCTGGCTTTAAAGCAGGCAGGTTGAACCGCTGGCTTCATAGAACCCTGCTCGCACAGTCAGTCATCCATGCTTCAGGTTGGATATTCAACTTAACAGACAGCTGTTTGCACATAAACATCAGCAGATGGTACTACAGCCTGTATGGCTCAAGTGGTGTCAGCTGCAGCAATTACACAGCTGTCAGCCCAGAACCACACATCCATCTCAGCTGCTCCTGAGCTGCTGGGGGAATTGCAGGAAAAGGCATTCAGCCGGTACCTCTACAATGCGATCTCCAGTTTTCAGAGTTCCATTTTTGCCAGCTGGGCTGTCTTCCAGGATGTGCTTGATAAAGATCCCTCTCATCACTTCTCCATTACTCAAGCGGCTCCCCATTCCCCTTCCTCCAACAATGCTGATCCCCAATGACTTGCTAGGCTCTCTCCAGAGTTCAACCCTGTTGTGACAAAACAAGGACCAAAATAATTGAAAATCTGTTATGATTTTGCAACACTGCACACTGATGACAACTGGATTTGCACAACTATTTAAAAACATTCTGAAATAACTCCTCCTTGCAAAGTTTTGTTTTTCAGTGGTAATTAATCTTCTGAAATGCCCAGAAAGTCTGTAATTGAGTCTCATGTTGGTCACTTTATTTTGAATTCTAATAAAGTCTTTGAATCCTTCTGTTCATCTCTTCTTTCTGTATCCCTGACAGTCAGCCTTGGATATGTAAAGATAAATTACTAAATCAAGAAACTGCTGGATTTAGCCCAATGGCACTAAAGTCAACAGTGAATTACCCTTGCAATGTGCAACATACCTAAGTGCAGCAAATTCTGCTGCTTTCTTACTCCTCTTAAAATATATTGCGTTTCAAAATTTTTGAATTTTAGATGACATTTTATACTGTGCAACTAGATTTGCACTTACTTTCTGGGCTGGTTCCAGTTAGTGAAAGCTGCATTTTGAAGTTCACTTTCTTCTCCTTCCCCTTCTTCACGTTCTGGAAGCTCTGGGAGTTCCCTGATGATGAACAGGAACATGCAATTCATTTTTAAAGAACTCACATAAAGACTACAGTTTTCTAAAAAAAGTCATATATGAAATCACCCTGCCAGTATTAGAATTTGTACACAGGATTGACATAAGGAACTTAATTTTCTGATATCTGTTAGAATACATACAGTGTTAGGGTATTCCTGTTCACTTTTTTCTGCAATGAAGTTGCTATCCACAACAGACTGTAGTGTGGAAGTAGAACCAAATCAGAGCTGAATGTCTTCAAAATGGAATAAATAACAACAAACCAGAACTCAGAAAAAGTTACCGCTTTTGGAGATGAATTTTAGAAAATCAAATATTATTAGTCACCTTGAAATTTTGTACTGTAACTGCAATGAGTATTTGAAACTCAGGGAAAGGATGCTGTAATTCATTCTTTCCAATTATGTTCTGGTAAGACCATCAAAACCAAATTCTTTTGTTGAAAGCACTGAGTATTTGTGGCAACACCTAAATCAAATGGCATGGTATTTAAGAGAACTCTAGGATGAGAGAGAATTCAATTTTCTTTTTGGGCAGATTAAACAGCCTTGTAAAAAGGTTTAAAAAATTTGCTAGTCAAACCAAAAATTGTATCCTGAACAGTTTTTTGTTGTAACAGCTGCTGGTCTGAATTATCCATCTTTCATGTCTTTCAAATAAAACTTATCTTCCAAAAATGTGCAAAGTGTATGAAAAGACTTACATCTGAGAGTTCTGTGTGAGAAAGCCATAAGCCTTTTGACTCACCTGACAATATGTGAAGGAAAAAGTTCGAGTCGCACAGCTCCCTCTGTCTGTTGTCCCAAACCAGCCCTGTACTCCTCTAAATTTTCTGCTGGCACATATGTAATACTGCAATAAAATGGGACACAAGTAAAGCAGCATGAGGACTGCCGGTCCTCCCTTTGGTGGGTGTGAGATACGGATATGAGGAAGCCACTCAAGACGACTTCACAGACTTCAAAGGCAAAATGCAAGTACATCAGGAGTAAGCAGTTATATGAATCCATTGTGACTTTGCAACAAATATGCATTTATAGTCAAATTAGGTAGCTGAACAGCACTTTCTTGCACACAATAATTCTCTGTAATTAAAGTAAATGGTGTTTGAACAGCAACAATCAAGCTTCAGTCCAAAGAGAGATTCTTTGTGTAATGACAAAGACTGAAGGATCTGTAAAGTTTGAGGCACTATTACCACACTAAATGACAGCTGAAAATGGTTTGTGGGAGGTTTTTTTCTCTCCCATGTGGCTTTGTATTTATTTTACGTTTCTATGTTTTTGGTAAAGAATACTCTATGGATTTGGACATAAAAGGTGTTACAGCACACCACCTATGCTGCTGGAGCAATCCCCTGCTCAGCTTCTTCTTCCATCCCTTCATGCACTTCCAGCCAGTGTGAGACAGTCAGATAGTCATATTTCACCAATCAAATGACTCGCAGACTCCACTCAGTGTTTGAATGTCAGAAACAGAAATGGCCCAATAGACTGGGGAGGAGGAAATAGAGGAAAGGAAAAAAATATTAAGACATGAAGACTATTTCTTAAAGATCTCCCCTCTACAGGAAAAATGATACCATGATACAAACAGCACTACATAGATGGCCCTTCTTTAACAATGCTTTTGTCATCTTAAAAAGAAGTATAGTCGTACAAAAGCAGCTTAGCTATCAGATCCATGCCAAGAAGTGTGGTTAATAGAAAAATGACAGGAAAAAAAAGTATGTCTTTCCATACATCACATTGCTAAAAGAAAAACAAACATACTTCCCCATAAAGGAGACATGGGAAAAAAAAAAAATCTGGACCACTTCACAAGCATGCATAAGATGCTGAGAAGAGGCTCTTTCACCTCAGATGTTCTCAACTGGGGCTGTCTCCTGTCTCTCATTCCCTGATCGAAGTCCTCTGTCTGTCACACTCTGAGTGCCACTGATTCCCCCTCTCCTTGGTTTTCTGCTGAATTCAGCATGCACCAGACGGCAGCACAACTGAGATTTTATGTGACTAATGCCGTCGGTCCAAAACACTCTACCAAAATTATCATAATGATCACCCTTATTTGTCATCTTTTACTGTGTCCAAGCATGTTCCCTACCTCCTCTCACATCCATCACATTTAGAAAAGTGCAAAGAGTGTCTTTACTGAAGAACTCCACAGCTCTTCTAATGGAAATTTCTGCAACACCCTTATTACCACCAGCTTTTCCTCCTATTTAAATCTCCTCCCCCCCTGTTCTGCTTTGGCCTTTTTTTCAAGCACTCACGTGTTACTGCAGAGTGTTTTCCTTTTGAAGTGCTGGGAAGTGAGCACACAGTAGAAAACAAACACTCAGCAGGTCAGACTTATCTGCCTTTCCTGAAGGCATTCTAGCACTGGCAAACACTAAAGACACGCAGCAATTACTCTGTGAAGATCCAGCAGAGAAATATCAAGAAGCAAGAGAGAAAACAAAATAATGCCTACTACTTCTTAGCACCTTCAAAGTCCAAGTGTCTCGAACTACTGTAAAGTGCTAGTATTATGCTCACAAAACTCTCACAGGTCAATGGCTGGTACAGAAGCTCCATCCAGTAAGCCCATCAGAATATTTGCCTCCACAAAAGCTGTAAGAGGTGTAAGTTGCACTTCAGTGCAAGAAAATGTAACATTTATTCAGTTACATTCATCAGTTTCATCCCAATAGAACTCATCAATTTTCACCCTATAAAAATAAGTAGCAAATAATGTATTTACCCTTGACAGACAGCTGCAGTAAAAAAACCCCAGAACTGTAAACAATGCTTCTGCCAACTAGAAGAGTTGGGCAATCTCTTTTATGCTAAACTGCAGGTTCAAAGTATGGAAAGGAGAATGGCATACTCATAAAAAGCAAAGAAATAAACCCGGATTCAGCAGAGTGTGATCTCTGACAGTACAGCGTCCAGTATCTATCAACTCTTGTCTAGTCCTTTTGTGCAAGGAGCACATGGCAAACAATTATGCAGCGTGTCAAGGTTAAAGTGAAGTAGCAGTCCTTACCTCCTAAGTCTGCATTAGAGATCAGCTAATGGGGAGGCAAACCATGTACACTCCAGTCTCTGGGATACCCAACTGGTTTTCATTATATGAATTAATAACTGATATTGTGCTGGAACATTCAAAAGGTGCGACTCAAAGGATGCTCTCAAAAAGCCTTTCATTTAGCAACATCTAAAAGCTGCCTTAGCTTCTCTCTCTGTGTACAGCACAGGAGCTAAAAAGAGGTACACTCTACCATTTTTTAAAAACACATCTGAAATTGAGCAACTGAATTACCTAATTGATTTCCACAGATGGAGTAAAATTTAGACAGTCTCACAGGGAGTTGTTACAGTTTATCTCTTTGGAAAAATACATTATTTCTATTCTAGTGCTTAATTACAGTTCGAAAAGCCTAATTTAAAGCACTCATAGGAACATTCAATAAGTTTTTAAATGTTCATTCTGATCTACAACTAAATTTCAGTAATGTTTCAGCTATTTTGCAAGTATAAACCAGAACAGTCGCATTTTGCAAAAAAATAGCATAGAAAACTAAATTACATGGAGCAAATACATGAAGAGTTATATGCTGCATAGTTCAGCTACGTTTCTTGCTCATGAATTCCAAAGTTCAGTTAACGGCAAAGGTTTCCCCAGATGCTCTTATTACCTAAATTGTTTTACAGGTGTGACTGTTCTCAGCTACTCTCTCTTTTAAATGCTATTGTAATGAAAAGTTATACCAAAAAACCTCTCTCTGCTGTAAATTACAGTTTTAGGAAAAATGTATACTGGAAAGTAGTATATGCTATGAGGCAGTTCAATCAGTTCTGACTTCTGTGACACCTGGCAAGGTCACAATGTATTAAAGACCTTCAATTTATATGAGGTTTTCCCCTGTTAAATATGAGAAGACATGTTTTTCCCAGTACTCATGAGCAGAAACCCTCCAGTTATCAAATCCATCACTTGCTGGATTGCTACTGTAGCTCACTTGGAGGTCACAGTGAGGTCTGAGGACATCCAGCATCATCCTTAACAGCTCAGCCTGTGACTGGGAAGATGGGGGGGCCCAGAAGAAGTGCACTGGTTGACTGTTGAACCTTGTGCTGTAAAGTGGAAATAAAAATCCACCCAGGCACCTGAATGACTCATCTGCAAAACAGCTGGTAATTGCCTTAATATGGTCACAAGGAAGATAGTAAGAGAAACAAGTGCCAGAAAACAGGGATGAAGACATAAAAAACAGGCAACAAGTAAATGATTGCTCTACTCTTAAGCTGTACTTCTTAGCTGCAAGGAAAGTTGAAGTTCAACAATTTCAAAAGAAAGTATACGCAGGATTTAACCATTTCCTCTAATTCACAACTGTACAGCTTGAAAGTGTTCTATCTTTCTTTCTTGAGGGCTAAAACCACTTCTCCTACCCCCACAGATATGCACTAGCAACTAAAGCAGCAACAACAGAAACACCAATGGTTGTACACATGAAAATATCTTGTAAACATGACACTGCATGCAATACAGAGAAACATGCTTGACTCAACAGCCACATAAAACCTTGAAACAACAACAAACCAAGTAACGAAGTATGGAAAATGTTCAGGACAAATTGCTCTAATTAACATTTAAGGCTTACTTTGAACCTCTTCATACATGAAGGAAGTGAAATGTAAGTGCCACAAAGAATATGACACTGAGATTAATCCAGATATTAGTACATCGTACTCATGCCAATTCTAGCAGTGAACCTTGTACACATACACACACATGCACACGTGCTCTGAGCACATCTCAGGTGGCTGTCATAGACGCAATTTAAAAATATTAGCAACAGGTTTTTTAGAATACAGGTATTTTCAATCCAGACTTTAAAAGTATGCTCCAATCTTCAAGTTTAAAGCCATACATATATATACACAAGTATACACACAGTCATATCCTTTTTTAATCAAAAAAATATATATACACACCCACATCTGAAGCCACATGTGCATGAACACACAAACACACACAAGGAGAGAGAGCGTATGTACCTATATCTGGATATATCCCTGACATTACTCTTGATGTCATAAAGGCATGGAATGATTTTACAGACAAGTTGCAACATAGAGCCATAATGAGATTCTGAATCGCCAATACTCACACATAACAGAGGGCCTGATCATCAGCAGGTGCTGGAGAAGATCTAGAATGTGAAGCATACGATGCAGCATCTTTTTACAATGGTGTTAACAAGTGTCAATGTCTCATAGTGAATGTGAGAGGCATACTTATGTTGTTAAAAGTGTGAGCTGCTTTTTTTTCCGTCCTTTTTCTTTTTTTTTTCCCATTCCACCTCCACTTCATCTGTATCTAACCCAGAAAACATCTGCTCTTTATTATTGTCTATAGCAGTGATTATTAACAGACACGGAAAATGGAATTGTAATCTATCTTATTTCTTGATCGGGATTTCATCCCCACACCTAGTCAGGTGAATTCTAATCCATCCCTGTAATTATCTGACAGATGCTACAAGCAACTGCTGCTGAGCATGAAATGCTGGCTATTATTACAGAAATATAAAAGGTACTGGCAAGGTAGAGTGAGAACTGAAACAAAATTCATTCTGGTCAGGCCATACATCTGGCTTTCCACACACAGAGGGGAAAAAAAATTAAATACCCAAGCCGAAAACTCAGATTGCTGGATCTTGAACTATTCACAATAGTATTTCCTTTAAAAAAATTAAACAGAGCTTTTACATGGCCATTAAGAATAGCTTAGTGTTTTTCCTGCACATACAGTTTGCCACAGAAATACAGCTTTGAAAGTTAAACACTTCTGCTTAATGAATTTTTGGGGGCGACCTGCTACCCTCAAAAAACTCAGTCTAAAAGTTAAGGTGTCAAAGTTGCAGTAAGGACAAAGAAAAATGCTATCTCGATGGTCACATCTAAATGTGAGTGCACTCTTTTTTCCTAAGGAAGACACCAAAGAGATTCAACTTAAATATCTGAAATGCTGGCCTTTATATCGTAAGTGCTGCAAGGTGATGCACCACATTAGCTCTGAATTGAAATATATAGATCTGTGTGTGTCTATGTGGGTATCCTTCTCAGAACACATGAAGAACTATAATGGCATAATGCCCCTTATATCCAAATATCTGGTTTGGGACACTACCCACATATTTGTATAACAGTACTTTTCTGGGATCCTGTGCTGCTCCTGGAATTTAAAAATCATAGAAAAGTTTGATTATGTTGAACAATTTTTATAGCAACACTATGTAGTCCCAAAAATACTTTTCTTATTCTTGCAAAACTCTCTTAAAAGCTACCAAAGGTTGTAGTCTTATAATTTTTTGGAAATGCAGATGCTGGCTTCACTTTAAAACCTTATCATAGGAAGACAATGAAGAACATAAATACAAAAAAGAAGACAGAAATCTCAGTTAAGACTATGAGTAGCAACTGCCCCTTTTCTGCAAGCTCTCAGAAAGCGGATGCACTTTACTCTGGAAAATCTGAATATCCACATCTAAGGCATAATTTTAGTATTTCCAACATATCTACAAAAGAGTAAGACTATAAAACAAAACTTGTAGTCAAACAGTGCAAAATGCAGCAGCCATAAAAGAATAAAAACAAATAATGAACACATCTGTATATGATCATGTAACTATAGCACTAATAAGACTCCTCATAGAAAAATGGTGCTGCAGCATTTGTGTATCTAAGCAGAAAAACACACAAAATCATAAGCACCTACCAACTGATTTCAGTCATGGAGGAATTATAGTTTGGAAGCCTACTACAATAACAAGGACACATTTTATCAACACTGACTCATGCCGGTATATAAGTACATGACAGCACTGACAATAATGTTACTCATCATGTGTGAGCACAACCTTTTAGTTCAACAAATTTACATCAAATCATAATCCTAAATGCATGATAGCTATGGAGCAGGCAATTAAACCCAGCATCCACACAAGTGAAGGTACTTCGACCACCTGTTCCCAAAATGCCAGGTCTCTTCAAAGTACAATACTTCTGCAGAAGTATGGAATGCCCTGTCCATTCTGAACTTACGGAAACCACAGCTACCTGTAACTACATTGGGACTGGACTGATCTCTTTCAAGGCTACCCTCTTAAATAAGCAGAGGCTTCTATTACCAAGAACTTCATTAATCCCATTTGCTTATCTGACCCAATCCATGTTACCACAGATCTGAGAGAGCCACTAGGTTTTGAAGACATAAACCCAGCCCTGGAATGTCTACAGCACCATCCACAGCTTCACAAACAACCTCATTTCTAGATGGTGCCTGTGGGCAAAGTTAACTTCACAATAACTAGAAGGAATTGCTCTTTAAGGCAGAGTTAAAATTCTGCAAATTGTGTAAACTTGGGAAGAAACTGTCTTATTAACTGGACATGTCAAAACCTGTAATAATTACTCCAAGTTTAAAATAGTTCTCCCAAGAGCAGATAGGCAGCAGTGCAACAGCTTTTTTCTGTGTACTAATAAAAAATTGGAAGCGACTTCAGAAAACAGACTTTTTCTGCTGTTTGTCACAGATGTACTGAAATGTTTTAAGCATTACTATTTGCATTAAAACCGTATGTCATACTTTCTGTCTGGCAGTCAAAACCAAAACCCATTAAAAAGACAGAACAAAATCCCTTGTGCAATGGCCAGGACAGTCCACCTTTAAGAATCACACACACCTTGCGGAAATCTTTATTTTCTTTAGAAGAGTCTTACTATGAATGCAAAATTCCCCATTGTTTCAAAATAATGAGGTAAGCAGTAATAACAATGACTGTTCATGACAGTAATAACTTTCCTAAGAACATCCAAAGCCTCTCACACAAGTGGTTTTATCTTTGAAATAAATGAAAATATAATCTGAAGGTGAATTTTCAATCTGAAGCTGCAACTTAAAGGCAAATTTTTTTTTAAAAACAAACAAATTTTCATTTAAAATACTTGCATAAATAACCAGATTTCAATTATCAGCTTTTTCTGATTACAACTCCTCATTTCATTTTACCTACTTTATATCTGGTCCAATGAGTGAATGTCGTCTCAGCATAGCCCGGGCTTGCGCATTGGTTAAGTTAGTGGTTGACTCTTCATTAATGGACAGGATGCAGTCCCCCACACCAATCCGTCCATCACGACTGATTGAGCCTCCATGGATGACGCTGCGAACTATCATTCCCAAGCCATCTTTATTGGAACTTACTGTCATCCCTATAGTGAAAACGTATGAACAGTTAATGTCTTTGAGTCCCTGCTTGGCGTGCCAGCCCAAGGCACAGGGGAGGTAAAAGTCATTCAGCCAACCTGCCAGTATCAGCAAGTGTATAAACGTTGCTCTTACTCTCCCCTGCATTTCTTCTATCTAATAGGAGACAGCAATTACAAATTGCAACCACAGTAACATTCTTTTACCTTGTCATTTCACACACTAGGCTCTGTATAAAAAAAATTAAGACAGTAGAAAATTTAAGCAAAAAATAAACAAAAAGGTAACGAAATTGCTAGTCAAATTCACCACTCTTCTGATGGTTCACTGAGATAATACACCACATTTCAGTTTAGTTAATGATGACTCCCTTTGGAAAAAAGGTGAAAAGATTAAACAAGTAATTCAGGCCTAGCCCCAGTACAAAGACACACTCAGTTTCAATAGAAAGCCTGAATCAGAACTCAGAGAGATAGTGGCTGCCATCCCATTCTCCTAGATGGGCCACAACTTAGGCCCAGAAGACTGTTCAGACTTCTGTAACAGTCTGTGCATTGCTTATGAATCACAGAATCAGCCGGGTTGGAAGAAACCTCCGAGATCATCAAGTCCAAACCTTGATCCAGCCCCACTGTGATTACTAGATCATGGCACTCAGCGCCACATCCAGCCTCAGCTTAAAAACCTCCAGGGATGGTGAACCCACACCTCTCTGGGCAGGTCATTTCAATGCCCAATCACTCTCTCTGGAAAAAATTTCTTCCTAAAATCTTACCTAAACCTCTCCTGGCACAGCTTAAGTCCACGCCCTCTTGTCCTGTTGCTGGTTCCCTGGGAGAAGAAACCGATCCCCACCTGGCTACAACCACCTCCTGTCAGGGAGTTGCAGAGAGTGATGAGGTCACCCCTGAGCCTCCTCTTCTCCAGACTGAACAACCCCAGCACCCTCAGCCTCTCCTCATAACAATTGTGCTCGAGTCCCTTCACCAGCCTTGTTCCTCTTCTCTGGACCTGCTCCAGCACCTCAGTATCTTTCCTGAGCTGAGGGGCCCAGAACTGAACACAATACTCAAGGTGTGGCCTCACCAGTGCTGAGTACAGGGGAAGGATCACTGCCCTGGTCCTGCTGGCCATGCTATTCCTGATACAGGCCAGGATACCACTGTCCTTCTTGGCCACTTGGGCACACTGCTGGCTCATGTTGAGCTTCCTGTCAACCCAAACCCCCAGGTCACTTTCTGCCTGGCTGCTCTCCACCACTCAGTCCCCAGCCGGTTGCGACGCTGGGGTTGTTGTGGCCAAAGTGCAGGACCCGGCACTTGGCCTTCTTGAACTTCATCCCATTGATTGAAACCAGCCCATCTCTCCAGCCTGTCAAGGTTCCTCTGCAGAGCCCTCCTGCCCTCCAGCAGGTCAGCACTCCCTCCCAGTTTGGTGTCATCTGCAAATTTGCTAATGATGGCCTCAATCTCCTCATCTAAATCATCAGTAAAGATATTAAACAGAACTGGGCCCAACACTGATCCCTGGGGGATACCACTGGTGACTGGCCACCAGCTGAATCCAGCAGCATTCCCCACCACTCTCTGGGCCTGGCCATCCAGCCAGCTCTTAACCCAGCAGAGAGTGCCCCTGTCCAAGCCACGGGCTACCAGCTTTTCCAGGAGTGTGTTATGGAAGGCAGTGTCAAAGGCTTTGCTGAAGTCTAAATAGACACATCCACAGCCTTCCCCTCATCCACCAGGCGGGTCACCTGATCATAAAAGCAGGACCTGCCCCTCCTAAATCTGTGCTGGCTGGGTCTGATCCCTTGTCCATCCTGAAGGTGCTGTGAGATTGCATTCAGGATGATCTGCTCCATAACCCTGCCAGGCACCAAGGTCAGGCTGACAGGCCTGTAGTTGCCAGGGTCAGCCTTGCAGCCCTTTTTGTGGATTGGGGTGACATTTGCCAATTTCCAATCATATGGGACCTCCCCAGTGAGCCAGGACTGTTGGAAATGGCTTGGCAAGCTCTTCCACCAGCTCCCTCATCACCCTAGGGTGGATCCCATCTGGTCCCATGGACTAGTGAGGATCCAGATGGCTCAGTAAATCACTATTTCTACTTGGATTGGGGGGCTATTCAGCTGCCTGTCTCTGTCTACCAGCTCCAGAAGCCAGTTGTCCTGAGGGCCACCTGTCTTACTGGTAAAAACTGAGGCAAAGAAGGTGTTCAGTACCTCAGCCTTCTCCTCATCTCTGTTTACTGTGTTTCTGACCAAGCCCAACAAAGAGTAGACGTTTTCCTTGCCCCTCCCTTTGTTATTCATTTATAGAAACACTTTTCGTTATCCCTAACAGAAGTCGCCAAATTGACTTCAAAATGTGCCTTTGTCTTTCTAATTTTCTTTCTACATGTCCTAACTATAGTCTTAAACTCTTCATGAGTAGCCAGCCCTTTTTATCACAGTCAGTATGTTCTCTTTTTTACACTAATTTCCTTCAGAATCTACCTGTTCAGACAGTATACAGTCCACTATTTCAGTTATACCACAATCCCACCTGTGGCACAGCAGGACACTAGTTCGCAGTATTTACAAACACCCCTTATCTACAATTTCTTCTCACTAATGTGAAATGAGACAGATATGCTCTTTCCCCTCCTTCCCCATGGAAAGCCCATAGAGACTTACTTATGCTGGGTGTCACATGTCTGTGACAGTTCTTACATGCACGAGTTGTTACTGTTGTTTTCAGGGCATATGGCGCTCATGAAACAACCCCTGATAACAGTTTCAGGAAAAAACTATTCCTCACTACGGCAGTGAAAAAGCAGCTGCAGGATCAGGACCCCATGAAGTCCACTCAGCACACTTCCACTACCTCAATGATGTCAAATCCTGTATTTTTCTTTCTTTGTGCACCAACATGAAAGTTTTCATTTACTAACAAGGTGAAGCCACTGGAATAACAGTACCTTATGGAGGAATATCTGTTGGAGGAGGCAGTGACTACCCCGCTGTGTTCTCATGTTTCACATGTAAAACATCAGGCTAGCAAGCACCAGGAGTCCAACGGTCTGTCTGCAAGTGCTTCCCTTCCTGTCCAGACTGTGAGCGGACAGAAGATGATAGCTACCAGAGAAAAACTTCCAAAAATACTAAAAAAATTCTAACCATTTATATACAAACATGACCACAGAAGACACAGACTGAACTCTTTATTCTGTAAACTCAGACTTGGGAAACAGGCTGGTTGAACAGAGTTTATAAATTATTAATCCTAGGCTACCCAGACTCAGCCAACCATACGAATATCTGCCTACACATTTCAGAAAATAAAAAACTCTTAATAATGCTGTTTTCTCAGCTCCACTTGCAGTTAAGATCAACACAGTTGTATAAAGTATAAGAAATAGCTCTGACTAGGAAGGAACTACCCAATAAGGTTCTCAGACACAGGAATACAGATACCTCTCTACTTTGGTATGTGGAAGCCAAGATCTAACTTCTGAAAAAATTGCAAAACCCACTTTTGTGATGACTCTTTATATTAAACTGCTGAAAGAATATGGTGTTACTATTGACTGGAGATCTATATTTAGCATTTATAATAATGTCAGTAGTGGACAGGTGTCACTTAGACATGGGTGTATCAGACCTGTAATACAGACACAAATGCCACTGATTTACCACCTTGTTACTAGACAGAGATAAACCACATACTCCTCAGATTAGTAACATTACAATGCTGAGCACATCACAGATGCTGTCCAGGAGTGGATGCCCCATTGTTTACACTCACATGCTCCTTCCAAGAACCATCACTTGACATATCTGCTCATACAGGTTACTCCATCAGATCTGAATTCAAACACAGCTCTGCAACAGAGCAATGTCCACCAGAACACAAGTAGTGTGCATGGCAAACTGCCAAGGAAACAGCTGAAATGTGATTTGAAATTCTGAATCTACCTTTGCTGTTTGGGTAAAACAGTAACAAACATGCATTACGGAGGGTAGTGTAACAGCATTGTAAAAAATATCACACACACACACACACACAAACTCCTCCTCTTACAAATCTGCAAGGCTGATGTCATACTTTGGACAGCTACAGTTGCAAATGCCACTGGCAAGTTGCCAAATGACTTACACAGGACAATGGCATTTCAGCTCTTCTGCATTTTGGTGCTGTCTTACCTTTAAAAAAAATCACAGTCAAAATGTTGGCACTCCAGCTGTGGCTGGATTTGAAGAGCCACTGCAAACTATAGGTAAGACCACTTAAAAGGAAAAAAGAAGTGCCAGTTCTCAACTGAAATAACTGATGCAGCTGCAGCTTTCAACATCATTCACAGCTCTTGATTTAGCTCCTTTGTAAAAATTAAAAGTTAAAAGCACTGCGGCCATGTGTGTAAACTGGTCACTGTGCCCAGGCTGCTCACCAGGCCAGAGCATACTTAGACTGACAGAAAAAAGGCTAGTCCAAATCTGGAAAAAGCGATATTCACATATTTTGTGTATCTGAGAGACCAGTCTTAGTTTCATGCATATAATGTCTGCCAGTGTGTAGCCTTCTCCAAATTTGTATTTTCATGCTGTATTATGCTTGACATGAAATTTGCTTTGTATGTTCACTGCTCTTAAAATCCTCATATACATAAATGAAAATCTGCTGCACTGAATTAAGAGTTTATTGCAAGGAAGACTTTTTTTACAAAATCCAGATGCCTGGAAATACACTTTATATAGCCTGGCAATGAGGCCAGTAAAATTAGGATTTAGCCAAGCACCTCGTATCAATGAAAGGTAAACCTTACACCTTGTTTTTATTTGGAGACCCTGATTTTCAACCAGATCAGTTCCCAATCCAGTTTAAAGGGTGGCTGTATCATGAAGCTGATATGTGGCAGACTGAGCATCCAGTCATCAGAGGGCAGTTTATTTCACGTGAAAGTGCCCACTGAAATACAGCATCACAGCTGTAAAAAACACCACCCACCCCTGCATAGCAAAGGAATCCTGAGTGGGGACTATTCATAAACGTGTGGTTCTACGGACAGCCCATTTTAAAGCATTTGAAGAGTTACTGCAAACAGCCAGCACCCACACAAAGCCCTGCCCTACCAACTCCATAGAGTCTTCAAGGATATGCAGTTGGCTGAAAGAGACAGCATAAGGAACCTAAACCAAAGCCAATGAACACACCAGCCATGAATGGGAAGGATGCATTATTGTCTCTCAACACAAAGTCTTTCCCCCAATGGCTCGGGAAGGGTTCTATTCTGGTTCTCTCCTTCACACTGCCAACAGCCACAGCAGAGACTAGGAGAGGATAACAAAAAACATGACCATCTGCTGTGCCTGTTTGCTCCAAAACATGTCTCTAGACAGTACGATCAGGAAGCTGCAGATAAAGATATTTAAAAACTCTGAACTTCACTACAAAATGATAATATTGAGCCAAAAATACTAGTTCCTAAATGTATCAATGATACAATATTCAGAAATTTTGCAGCACTTCAGATACAATTATAATTTCACAGCAATGAAGTGAACTGCTTGTTCAGATCATTTTGACCATCCTCAGGAAGCATGATAAATTTGTGCTTACAAAGATTTGAAAGTCTAATCTGCAGTTCTTTGGCCAAAGTGCTCTTTTGCAGCATTCCTTGGCTATATCTTGTTTTTCTACTATATTAGTATAGACACTAAAAAACAATGCATTAGAACTGTTCTGTTAGCATTTAGGAAAGACTAACCTCCTCCACGGGAAAACAAATTCTCAGTAAGACAGGACACTTTTGTGTTCACAGTGACAGCAAATGGATCCAGTGCCATCACAGTCATAAAGGGCAAGAGCAGTAAAGAATGAAGATCCTGCCCCCACTAAATGCAAAATATTTCACCCTCACTTATAAAACTTAAAAGGCAAAGGGAAAGCCATATTCCTGGCAAGGTTAAAAAAATGTTAGCTAACTTACCTAGACTTGAATTGCCTTTTGCAATAGTGATAGTCTTCTCGTACATGCTTTTGACTGAATTTGGGATTGTGGAACTCCCTTCCAAAGATCCTGGGCATCTCTTCTCCATTAAAAGCAATTGATCCTAACACAAGGGAAAGTAACATCAGTTCAGAACTCTGAGATAAAACTATGATTGGTCATAGTGATCTCAACTCATCTTACCCTGAACAAAAGCTATATGCATAATTAAAACAGACTTCTTATACAGACATTGGAAAAGTCAATCCATCAAAGATCATACCTAAGGTTTCTGTTTTCGTTCAAGCAATATACCAAACCTGTCACAAAGTATGCTTTTAATCTAGGGACAACAGTTACGCTCTTAAAATTAGTAGGATGAATTCAAGGGCTTCAGACTCATTCACCACAGATGTCTGACAACGTGCTACTACCAAAGTAACAAATCTTGTAAGAAATGGCAGCTCTTCTAAGCATTTCTCAAAAAATCACTGAATGGAATAAATAAGAAACACACATCACAGTGACTGTCAGGTAAATGAATATTATGTGTGCACACTATAGTACCACAGGTCAGTTTGTGAGCTGACCAGCACAGGCTTGCAAGAACACCACGATGAAAGACGTTCACACTACTCCTCCTTGGCTTCCTAGGCCTGTTTCCAGCTCTGCACTTCCTTCTTGCACTCATGTCTCTGTGAATGTTTAACAGGGGATAAGAAAATCCCTCTGTCCTGCCCCCTGTGGTCCAGCACTATCTAATGATGTGAGGTCTGATCAGACTTTTATATACCACTGTATTGCCAGCCTCTGAGAAACTACTATCTTCATGCCATAAATTATGCCCTGTTTGGGAAAGGTCTAAATTCTACAGTTTTGATGAGAGATAACACATCTGATGGACATTAATGACCAAAGAACTATGAACGGCTGTTGGTCAGTGACAATTTCTGTCAGAAATTCTATGGTCTTCTATGGCCTTTCGGAAGGTTTTTATAAATTATTATTTTAAAAAATAAAGTAAGAGCTTTACTTTTCCATGGGGATCAAGCTGCGTGGTACTAGCAAGATTTGTATTTAGTGCAATTTCTGATGCTGCCTGAGATCCAGTCCATGCTGCTCCATTTTCACTTTCATTTTGGTTGATATCCGAAACATCCAGAGGCAGAAGATTCGTTTTAGTAAAACCAGCCGCAGCCTCCAGGCTACCGCCTACTATGGACTTTTGCTCTCCCAGTCTCTGATTTAGATCCATGTTGTACAGATTTGTGTCAGATACATGGAAATCAGCTGTAGCATCTTCACATTCCTCTCCAACAGACTGTTCAACACAGGAGACAATGAACAATCACCATTCATCTGTAGTACAATTCAAAAACACATTTCACGCTAAAACCTTATACAAAAACTAATCTCACAGAATGCAGTATCTGTTGTATAACCAGGAAGATCAATCTCATCTTTAGCTCCCTACAGGCATTCACTCCTCTATAAAGAGAACTTGATTTCTTAGACAATTTCTTCTTCTGTTTTAAAATACCAGAAAACAGTGAAAATATGTCACTGCTGAAGGCCAGATTCTAACTTGGGACTCTTCAATAACTCCCTACTACTTTCAGAAAAGTAACGTCCACTCACACATTCTTAAAAGATGTAACTCCAGTGAGTTTTTAAAATTATTCAGTTGTTTTTCTCAGGTCAAAGAACTTTGCAAGACTGAGGTCTTTATTTTCAACACACTTAGCAAGCAAAGAGGAATTTCAAGCAGTTCAGACAATAAAAATGCAATCTAATAATTCATTTAACCGAGCAGAATGTATTTAGCTATCCCTTTTGCATAAAGAGTAACAAGTAAAAACCTAGTCAAACCTCAACAAAAAATGAACATGGAGGACAACGATTAAATACTATGATGCACTTACAGAAGCTAAGCAGTTAGTACTTACTGCAAGTCAATCTTTTATAGCTACAGTACAACTAAGTTCTCTGCACATTTGTTTAGATTTTCAAGATTGAGGCCCTGCCTTTAAAATGTGTCAAGGGGTTTCAATATACACAACATTCAGAAAAAATCTTTAAATATTCTCTAGCTGAGCTTCCAAGGTAAGCTATTTTAAAAACATGCAGGCCATTGGATATTAGAAAGATACATCAAGGACTTAGAAGTTGGACTTAGAGGCTCTGTATCAATATTAAGGATTTTTCTCTGAAATTCAGTAAAGTAATGAAAAACAACTACCTCTGTCTTAGTTTTTATCCACTGATTCTATTAATTCTTCTATTATTTTTCCAAAATTCTGGGGAAAACATGCTTCCCAGAATCTAGGGATATTTCGCAATATTTTGTCTCAAGGGCCTTAGAATGAGTTTTTGTCAACTTTCATTAAGTGCATACATGCTTGCTTTGTCCCCAGACAAGAATCAAAAAAGCTTTACCTGTAAATAAGTGGTTTAAGTAACAGCTGAGAAGATAATTGAACATAGCCTAAATACCACTAATCTGCATGATATAATCAATGACATAATTTCCTACCTTTCTGAGAACAGAATAGCAGTACTATAATCTCTTTAAATTGTATCATAAGGTTTCAAATACAGCTGGGACTGTATTTTAAGTTTGTCTTGTATCCATTTTTAGCTCAGTGAAAACAAGCCCTAGATCATAATCAGCATTTACTTCACATGCCATACATACATGCAAGAGTCACAGCATATGCTCCTTTTTACTTTTGTTCCACTTAAAGAAAGGTTAATGCTGTAATTTTCAAATTAAAAGACAATTTCAGGAATTTGTAAGTACCGAAACATGTGGTCTAAGCATTTGCATTACTTTAAGTATGCTTTTCATCACCTATTTTAAATGTGGCACCAAATGACATTCAGAACCTGTCAACTGCCCTGCAGCCAGAGACAGCTGAAATACCTCTGCATTCCGCCGAGAATCAAATAGCACTGCTTTGATTTTTACTGCATTTCACTTGATTCAAAGGTCTTCTTTTACAAACAGATTTTCTCACTGTGTTTGTTCTATGAAGTCATTCATAACCAGAGAGTATGTTACTTGATGAGAACTTAATACTCACTTCATACTGGTGCACAGACGTGAATACCAAAAAGTCAGGACCATTACATTTTACAAAAAATACGTAAACCAAAGCAATCTTTGACTCAATGCTGAAAATAACTTAAGACTTTCTAGAGCCTCTCAACGTGATATATAATGTAAATCCAGTCTCTATCTCATAAAATGCTCCTAAGCATGCAAAACGCATAATCCATTTAAGTAACAATTACAGCCTTAAACAATGCAATCTGTCCCACTGGCACAAGAGAGACGTGCTCTTCTGTGGATTAGGAGAAACCATTAGAAGATGAATCTGGCTTTCCAACCAGTGCCTCATGAAGGCTGAACATATTCCAGAAGGGCTAAAGGGAGTTACTGCGGCTCAGGTGTGGTGGAAAAAGCAGCAAGTACTTTATTCAAGTCCACAGACTGCAAACCCAAGACGAAAACTCAAAGATGAATGCCAGGAGAATGGAATTGGAAGGCTCTGGGTTAGCAAAATAAATCTAAAGCTTGCCAAGAAAAAAGAATACGAAAAACCATGAAGAGAAACAAAACACAACTCTGATACAAACAATCAAGTCATTACGGGTATGTGACCAGGAACAAACAGCTACTGATCTTTGTAATACTCCTAAATAAATCTTCATTTACTGACTTTAAATAGAAATTATAAGGCACTGGAGTTTTGATATATACAGGCTTATTTTTAATTACAGTATCATTATGAAAATTTAATTCAAGAACACAGAAACTACGAGCACACTAACTAAGACATATAAAAGCAAAACTTAAGATGAAAACTTACTCTTGCTGTCATATCAAAATACTGTACAACAACATAGTCATTTTGTGTCACCACTCTTTAATATGCTTAGAATAATGATAAAGTTTTTCTACCAGACTGCTCACACAGCTTTAATACTATAAATGTCTTGCCACACTTTATCTGGCTAAATCATCGTTATCTAGCAAAAATCCAAGTTTTCAGCTTTCTATCTGCCTCTCTTCAACACAGACAGCTATAAGACTCTAAACAAAACTTTAACCTGGTAACAAATATGCATTTCGAACCAGGATGACAAAAAACATTCATATCTAACGATACAACTTGTTAACACTTATAATCAAAGTCTGTCATCACTAAAACCATTCTCCTTTTTACCTTCGAAGTCGATAATGGAAGAGAGAAGCTGTTGTTCACTTCACTGCTACAGGCACTGTGATGAAGAGCTGCCACTGAATCCTGGAAGACGTCTCTCTCTAGAGAATACTGTGATTCAAAGGTGGACTCATCTGCTAGATCTGCCTCCCCGGAGTCCACCTAACAACAAAAGCAATTCAATCAGCCAGGCTGTTACCATCACACCACATAAGCCCCAAACGCATGCACATCAGCCACTATATACTGACTGACACTTCTTTTAGTCTTTTTTCCACTCCATGTTTTACGCTGAAGTTACATTTGCACAGCACCTCAGGAAAATTTTCTGCTTCTGTAACAATTTGTGTTACTACCTCTCAAAGGTTGCAAAGAATATCTGAAGTAAAGTAAGAAGCTCGACTTCAGAATAAGCTCTGGGGCTGAGGCAGCCTCATGCCTGTTAATAGAACTACAAGGTGTTGGGAGAATTCTGCTGTACTCCCTGGTGTAGATTTATTTAGGGCTTCTTTTTATTTTTCTTTCTAATTTTCTGTTACAAAAATTAGCAGGGAAAAAATAGTGAGCTTCACTTGGTGCCACCTGTCAGGAACGCTCCCCTAACTCAACTTCTTAGTCTTAGTTATTTTTTTATACCCTTTTAAAAACAATCATCTGGAAATTGCAATACTTTACAGTAATTTCTTTTAAAATTATTAAATGATTTTTTATGATTTCTAAAATTCTTTACATTTGACAACAAGATTACTGTGGACATTTCTATGTTTCTTCTATTCTTCTTACAAGAGAAATAAAATTTTTAAAAGAAATTCAGACGTGAACATGGGTAGTGTTTTTTTACTTAGTTTTTTAAATGAAACAATTTTTTTTTCAAGACTCACATCCTGTCAAATACTAGAATAGAATCAAGTCCTAAAAGACCTAATTTATGGTGCTTCATATACTACACTTTGATTATAATATCATCTCCCCTGGCAAGTCCAAGAACGTAGTGTATGTTAACAAAAACAATCAGTGAGTTTAGAGCCATGACATACCACGAACTCGTATAAAGCAGACAAGAGCACCCATCTGCAGAGATGGGACCCAGCTTGTTTTTCAGCTGCTGTGGTTAATCATATTGTGAATTCATTATAATAAATGCACAACAGCAAAAGCAACAATATGCAGTGATTCAACACACTGATTCCTTTTTGGGGTAAAAAGGATAATTTATTATTTCAAGTCCAAAGACTTAACAGCTAATTCAAATTGCTCCTTCATTGTAATTTAGCTCACCGTCTGGCAAACGCAGACTAACATTACCAAAGCTATGCCCTGAAAAATGTATTGTGAAGATTCAGGGCAGATCTGTAGAGCCTGAGTGCAGATCTATCACTGAAAAACAGAATCTCATACATGCACTCTGTAACCGCATCTTACTGGGTGACTGCATATTTACTGTCATGTTTTGCACATTTGACAGTTGACAGAGCTGACAACATAACTATTATTAAGTCCTATACTTTCATTACTTTTTTTCACATGCTTAATTTTTTAAATACAAATCATAGATGGAAGTCAAATTTTTTAAATACTTCAGTTTTAATCTCATCTTTTCAACACATCTTTAATTATAGGTTATTTATAGTATATAATGTGGCATCTGCATGCACCTCAATGAATGGAGTAAGACAAATACTATTATCTAACTGCTGTACAAATGTAACAAACTGCAGAATTAAAAACAGGCAGTCCTGTTTAAAGGCAAGATATTAAACCAGCCTGTCATTAGCAAGTGTGAAAAAAACAACAAGCCTACTGAAAACAGTCATGCAGAGATTTTTGCTCAGGAAGGATCCATTTCAGGTTTTAGTTTGGTTTTGGGGTTTTTCTCTAAGTTCTGGTGTTTACAGAAATCACTTCCCTGCTCAAGTCCACAGAAAATGAGAGCCTAATAACATCAATATCAGACCCAGATCAGCACAAATAACCAGGAGAAGACACACCTAGAATACAAATATACATATATATGTATACAGTATATACATATTCTGGGTTGGCTGTTTTGTTCTTGGCTTTTNCTTTTTAATCTGAGTTCTTATTAGTAACTTCTGGGCTATGTAAGGCATGAAATGCTCAGGTAAGCCGCATTGTTTATGCAAGGGAACACCTTTTGACCTTGCAAATCTCATAATCTCAATTGATGCTGAAGGCTGAAGAATATTATAAGGAGGAAGTATCTGCAGCTTTTGAAGACAGGTAGCATTCCTTGTAAAGCTGGATTACATGCAAAAAGGGAGTACCAAAACCTTTTCAAGGCAGAGAAGTGATACAAAGGAAAATAAACACATGAACATTTCCCTACACAAGGTGAGACTTCCAAAGGGATGCTCAGTGCATGCAAGCAGATGTGGATAGCCATGCACTTTCAAAAACATCAGAAAAATACTTTTTTCTCCCCCGCAATGAATATATCATAGGCCAGACTGACAGCTCACGCAAACATCTCTAGATGTTAGTTTCTACCATGACAGGATTCATCCCACCTATGGTAGACGAGTAATGTGGCGAGAGTAAACGAAAAAATAAGCATGAATAGCGACAAGGCAACTCCTTTCATTACAAAATGCAAAGACTGAAGAAATCTTTGGTAAGTTGGGCCACTAACCAGAGCCAGCTCAGCATGGAAGAGGGCTGCATCAGCTGGCCCCTCCTCCTCAAGTGATTGGGCAGTGTAGAAAAAGCAATCTTCCTTAGCAGTGACATAGCCCTCCTCAGGTGAAAGCTGCAGAAAGAACGAAGCTCTGAGTCGGATGAGTGGCCTGGACACAGGAGGTGCAGAGTGCATTCTGGGGGAAGGGGGCAGGAGTGTTTAGAAAGGCAAATGGATTCCAAAGGCAGCAGAGTTCATTTCAATCATAGTTACAGTACCGGGTAGGTAAGGAGACAATTTTTTTCAGATTTACCTGAACTGATTCACCTTCGCACCTCATTTTACAACCCCAATTAATAAAAAAGGCCTATCCAGGTAAACCACAGAGGCCCAAACTTAGTTTAAACTCATTTTCAATTTCTGCTCTTAATAAAGATATATTGAAACTGCCACCACAGCTGCACCAGAGAAAAAGCCTAAAAGCAGAGGTCTTTATAGTCTTGCTAGTCACAGAGCAATCTCATTTGCAGGCAGGAAAACTTCATCCACCGTCTGTGTTTTACTACTTTATCTGCCAGGTGGAACAGCCTCTAGAGGACAAAACATAATTCTGACTACAAACCAACAGCTTTTTCCAACATAATTTGATGGTAAATGCATTAGTCCAGTACTGCAAAAAAACACAGTGATTATTTTCAATGTTTAATTATTTGGAAAGCATAATATATGAAATATTGAAGTACAAATGCTGTATGCTTACTACTGTTTGGAACAAAAACAAAAACCCCATGCATTTACTCTTTTAGAGCGACATCATCTTAAGCATGCAATTTTTGACTTGTGAGACGCTTCACTAATAGTCTCCACTACAAAATACGGATTTAACAGAGCAAGTTAAAAAGTATCCTCTTACTAAGAAAAGCAAACTTTCTAGGAACTTAACAGCCATACCCCTACACCCTCTCAACAAAGATCTACTAAGAATGAAAATTTGATACCTGCATCCACAAGGATTACAAGGTTATCATTTCATGAAAAGCAAGAATGAACCCCTAAGACTGCACTCGGGCTTGCTTACAAATATAGAGAGCTATCTTCCTTGTGTGTATGAACTAATGCCATTTTACTGGTTTGAATTTAGAGCATCAGGGACCAGCTCACTAGCATTCTTATTGATACATTATCTCAGTCACCAGAGGTCTCATTCAACCTCCTTTTATGAATTGTCACAGACTACCTTCTAAAATCAAGCCTGAAATAACCAGCTCGATGTATACAAACTGAAGACTACACACTATTACATAAACAGAGTGTGTAGTCTAAATACAAAGACTGTGCATATACCACCCCATCAAAATCAAAGGAATAGGTAAGTTACAGACAAACCACCTAAAAACAACTTCATGTCACCATCTCACCCATTCGGAGAATCACGTAAAGTGTACAGTGCATAAAATTGTCTGTCAACAGGTGTGTGAGGTCTTGCAATCACTACACCAGTCACACCCTACCCATGACACATCTATATGCAAGGGACCATCCAGCTATACCCCAAAATACACAAAGTCTATGTAGAAGTCAAGATCAGCATGTACCAGCTTAAATTACAAGAGAAGTACCCATTGAATTCCTAGATCCTTACAGGCAGTGGTTTGGCAACTCCTATTTTAACTGTTCCTGTTGGGGCTCCTTTCAGCACTTGTACCGCTTCCTCCAGGCTGCTGTTTTCCAAGTTGATATCATTGACAAACATAAGCCGATCTCCAGGAAGAAGTCTGCCATCGTGCTCAGCCACACCCCCAGGAACTAATGAGCGAATCACAATTACAGTGTTTGCTGGATCAACAGGATCCTGATTAAATAAAAGGTAGAAAAAAATTTCATTTTATCTACTTTTATGTCCTGAGAGGCAAATTTTTATTCATGAACTTTTACTAACCCAAAATAATTGGGTTATTAAAAAGTTGGAGCTCTCCTCCAGTTGAATCCTCAGCAGGAGCAAACCCTCCTGTCCATACGGCACATACATAGACTTCCAGTCTTTAATGTGAAAATTACTACTATTTTCTAGGTGATGTGCCATCATGTATCTCCAGTATAAAATATTACTAAATTGCAGAGCGTTGTCTGTACACATCAGAAATTCAAGTACTTCCTACTGCAGTGACAGTGCTGCAGACTCCATCCACCCTTTCACTCAGTGGTCTGCAGATACAGGTGGGCAATGCAGTCAGGGGCAAAGGTAACACATGCATTCTAGCGGACCAAAGGACTTATTTTCAATAACTCTCTTATACTTCATGGAACCAAATCTTCCTCAACTAAGAAAGTACTTATTAAGAGGCAAATACATACACTTTATGTATGTACCAATATGGCACTCTAATCAACAAGACAAAACAAAATAGTGTTTGCTTTTAAAAAAACCTACTTCGAAGTCCCTATCCTCCAGTGCATTGATTTTTATAAAAAAGCTAGCATCAAATAGCAGTTAACAGGAATTTATGTTTCTGTTATAACACTTATAAAAGGTCCAAAACATTTATGTGATCCTTACAGAACTACATTCACAAGGAACATCATGTTAATACTTCCAACACACAGCTCACTTGAGTGCATGCATAGAAAAAAACCCCAAGAAATGTAATCATGTAACAGCTTTACTGATAGCAAAAGTAACACAAAAGCAAACATCTACAAACAGGCACAAAGCTGTAACAAGTTACCATGCCAAGATGTACATCCAAAGGAATGGACACCATCAAGGCAACATGCAAAAAATCACAGGAACTGGGGGATGGCTGTAAGCCGGTGTGAAAGAGAAGTGTTGAGGGAGGGAAGGACACTGAGAAGACCCTTAACACTTTGTGGTAGTTAATGCAGTAAAAAAAATGCCATGGAGCAATAAAACACTTCATAAGCGGAAATATAACTAGCATTGCTGGAGATAGTGCATGAGTCTGAACACCGACATCTTCCTCATTGTTTTAATAACAGATACTTACACTGTCACTTTAGATGACACTGTGTATCATATTTTTACTTTTTTTAAATACATCTCTATGTGATAGTCTTTTTTAGAGAAAGAAATTATGCAGACTTTTCTACAGGACTGCCACTGTACAAAACATGAGGAACGTACTAGTATGAACGTAACTGTCCTTAACTGCAGTCACAGTTCATTGAAAATTAATTGAAAATTTGATGGAAACAGTAAAACACAAAGATAAATCTCACTGTAAATTTATTGTTCACAGTCTTAGGTGAAGGCAGAAACTTCAATGACAAACAAATTTTTTTTACTGCATTTCAAAGATGAGAGCAGAAGACAAGATACAAATACTGTAACATGGAAAAAAAAAAGGGAAGTTTCAGGGAGCTGACTAAAGCTGCAAGACAATATAGTTTTCAAGTATGAATTTCAGTCTAACTAATTTAAGGCAGTTTCCCCAACCCTTCAGTACTCTTATCCATAAACAAAATTCGGTCACTAACCCACCATTTGTGTTAATGCTTAGAAGAGGTTGAAGCAAAAATATGCTTTACTGTGTACTGACACAGATTTCAAATACTCAGCTCATCTTTAGTATCTCATTGCAAAGTGTCACGGGTAACACACTAGAGAGTAGTCATTGTTCATAAAACAGATATTTGACTATGCCTTTATCCTTCAGGTTATTACACTACATGGCTCTTCACCCTTACCAGTGTGCAAATGCAAAATCTAAAGCATAGATTAATTCTAAGAAGTGCCCTGGGAGCATAATTTCCACCTGGAAGTGATCTCTAGATGTAAATGCATAAACTCCTAGGGACAAGATCCAGTAGAAACCTTAAAGGGGACTGGGTCCTTCAACACCACCATATATCTCAGCAAAAGCCTACACTGACCACAGGGAGAAATACTTGACCCCAGTTGCTAGGGAAGGCCTAAAAAACAACAAACCTCCCCAAGGCCTGAAATTTAAACTACAACAAGGTCAGACTAACAATTATCCACTGGACAACTGGGAATAGGAGGAACATTTGTTCTGAAATCCTGACCAAGTGCAGGTAAGAGAAAGGCACTGTGTTGTTCAACCGGAGACACCAAGAATCGTAACTTAGATATCCAGGAATTCTGATGTCAAACACAAAATGAATGGGGGTGTTTAAGCATGTCCTGGACAAACTGCAGCTAAGCAAGGGATTTCAGAACTGCAGCTCTGGGTTTTAGTAAATCCTGGTTTAAGCACCTAAGTCCTTTATTGGATCTTGCCCTAAACACTTCACTGCAGGTGCAAAATACACGGCTAAATGCCTGGATATTCTGGCTACATCATTCATTGTCCCTGGGTCAGCAGATGACAGCTTTCTGAAGATCCTAGTATACAATGGATTATCAGTTTTTCTGGACCAGTATTACCACTGTCATTAGAATCTGCAGTCTTAATACGAAAAGAGGAATATGTAAGCCAATCAGTGGGATGTCTACCAGCAACTATTAGTTTTACTCTACTGCTTTGTTTCCATTAATATTTACCCTTAAAACACATAATTGGAACATATCGCAAGATCCAAACAATACAAAGTATTTTTTTCTCTATTCAAAGAAGTGCATAAGTTACCTGATAGTCTAATATGCTAAATCCAAGTCCCATACTCCCTTTCTCGAGATCAATGTGCTGTACTTCTGTTTCCCACATTGCCAAAGATGAGCCTTGCACCTCTTCTGTACTCTGACCCTCATCGGCTGTTTCCAAAGTGGCTCCCTCTGTGTCTGAGGAGCCAATGAATCCAAGTTCTATGTGAGCCTGAGAAAAACAGTAAATGTTTACCAATAAAATGTAAACCCTTGTGAATGTGCAGGGACTAAACTCTGTTTCTAAAAAGCAAGATCAAAACTAAGTGATGTATCTCTAAAACACAGCGGAAGTGTAAGGAAGGACTCAGCAGATTTAACAAGTAAGTGTGATATATGGTGCACAGAATTCACACATCCTTTTAATAAAAAAGCTTTTCTGCAAGAATATCAAAGTACTCTCTGGAAAACTATTAACAAAATGGAATTTCTATCAAATGAAAAACTCCAAAAAACTTTGTTAGTACATGCATTCAGATATAAAGGAAATATCTATTAGTAAATGGTATGTCTAAAATATGCTTACATTAAAGATAGTAATATTGATAGTAGTCAGAACACTTCATAAAAGAAAAAATACACAGACATCTATGTTCTTCATTGTTTCATAGAAAGCTGAGAAACTATGAACTGAATTTGGTGCCATGCCCAGAACTCAAAATTAACCGTCCCTTTTCATACAACTACTTTCTACTCTACACTGTAAGCCATTCATCAGGCTGCCCAGAGCTCCGCACTTATGAGTGACAGACGCATCAGCCAGTGAATGCACACACAGTTCTGTGCAACACAAACCCAGAAAGCGAAGTTCAAAAACAGATTAAATATATCCACATTCTAAAGAACACACAGTTCAGTTTGCCACATCTCACCTACAGAACAGAAGTACATTACTTAGACAGCCCAGCATCCCAGAATATTTCTGCTCATGACTGACCAGGATTGACATCCTCTGGTGGTCTAAAGAATGGCTGATAAACATAATTTGCCTTTTCCTATTTGTCTGGTTTCAATTCCTAGAATATAAAACATATTTCTAATCTTGTAGAAGAGCTTTATCTGTGGGTTTTTTTTCCTCAAGGAAACAGTCATATTCAACAATCTTTTAATGACAAAATACCTTTTCTGCAAGTTGAACCTCGGACAGACTCAGACTCTCTAGTACTTCTGGTTGAGTGATGGGGGGAGCTACCGGACGACAGCACACCATTGTCACCTTAATAGGCAGTTCTTTCAAGATACTGACCACATCCTTGTGGTTTTCCCCAAGCAAGGAGATATCATTCACCTCAATAAACAAAGAATAATCAATGGTTAAAATTACAGAGTATTTAGAAGTACAATGAACAAAAATGGGTAAAAAAATAAACACCAAACCTCAACTCACTAATCACCTCATTAAAAAAACCCTCCCATTAAAAAAACAAAGAAAAACTCTCATGTTAATAGACACTGTCAACCCTCAATTTCTCTTCAATTCAGTGCTCAGAATCAGCACCAAGGTAAGTACTGAACTGAATGTATAGTCTTATATATTGCATGACACCACCAGACACACACCACATACTCTGTAACTTCATGTTTCTTGCATTCAAGTTAACCATGTCCACATTTTAATTCTAAGAAAATAATTTAGAAAAATAATCACTGTGTACAGATATTCCTATTACATCATAATGCTTTTGCTACATATTCCTTTTTGGTGACTGTCCCGGTTTCAGCTGGGATAGACCATTTATTCTCAGTATCTGGTGCAGTGCTGTGCTTTGGATTCACTATGAGAATAATGTTGGTAACACAGAAGTTTTGATTGCAGCTAAGTGCATTTATCCTACAGGAAGGACTTTTTGGTGTCTCATGCTCTGTTAGTGAGGAGGTACAAAAAAAAGCAGCTGCATGGTGCTTAATTTTCATCTGAGTTTAAACCACAACAGAGACCTTGGCCTGTACATGAAAAATCTGTTACCAGTTGAGAAATGCAGGTAAGCATAAGCATTCACATAAATCCATGTAAGTGCATATAAAGTGACTGCTCAACCACTAACTGGTATGCAGTTAGATATGTTACCTTCCCAAGGTCATAACCCATGAGAAGGAACTTACTGCTCAAAAACCCTACTGAATGCAGACTAAGACAAAGTACTATTTTTTCTTACTTCCAGCAGTTCATCTCCACTGAACAATTTGCCACTTCGTCCAACTGGCCCTTCTGGTAAGACAGATCTGATGAAATGATGTCCCACTGTCGCTTCAAGGCTTATCCCTAACCCACTGCTTTCACTAAATTTGTTAACTACAGCCACCTAAAATAAGATTAAAAAATTATTACATTGACATATTTACAGCCATACCTGTTACTTTCCATTTCAATTTACAAACAATGAGGTCAATATTCCAGAAGTGAGAAACCACAAGTACTGTCATGTGTAATGGGGTCAGGTAAAAACTGAAACTTTGATCAAACTCGAAACTGTTTATGTCAACAATATATTTAATAATACATAATTCTGCAGATACCACAGCTATGGCACATGATATTGCAGTAAATCCTAAACTCAGATACTGCTTTTCAACTGCACCTACACTATATGTTGCATAAATTATTTACATAATTATATAAAACCAT
>VWZG01010887.1:64841-90373 GCA_013396735.1 Grallaria varia
TGTCCTCCACAGATCAGTTTTGGGCTCAGTTCTGTTTAATATCTTTACTGATGATCTGGATGAGGGGATCAAGTCCACCATTAGCGGATTTGCAGATGACACCAAGTTGGGAGGGAGTGTCAACCTGCTGGAAGGCAGGAGGGCTCTGCAGAGGGACCCGGACAGGCTGGAGAGATGAGCCAAATCCAATGGGATGAGGTTCAACAAGACCAAGTGCCGGGTCCCACACTTTGGCCACGACAATCCCATGGAGCACCACAGGCTGGGGACAGAGTGGTGGAGAGCAGCCAGGCAGAAAGGGACCTGGGGGTGCTGACTGACAGGAAGCTCAACATGAGCCAGCAGTGTGACCAGGTAGCCAAGAAGGCCAATGGTATCCTGGCCTGTATCAGCAATAGTGTGGCCAGCAGGACCATGGAAGCGATTCTGCCCCTGTTCTTGGCACCGGTGAGGCCACACCTTGAGTACTGTGTCCAGTTCTGGGCCACTCAGTTTAGGAAGGATATTGAGGTGCTGGAGCAGGTCCAGAGAAGAGCAACAAGGCTGGGGAAGGGTCTGGAGCACAACTGCTGTGAGGAGGGGCTGAGGGAGCTGGGGTTGTTTAGCCTGGAGGAGTCTCAGTGGTGACCTTACCACTCTCTACAACTACCTGAACGGAGTTTGTAGCCAGGTGGGAGTTGGTTTCTTCTCCCAGGCAACCAGCAATAGGACAAGAGGGCACAGTCTTAAGCTGTGCCAGGGGAGGCTTAGGTTAAACATTAGAAAGAAGTTCTTCACAGAAAGAGAGAATGGGCACTGGAATGGGCTGCCCAGGGAGGGGGTGGAGTCACCATCACTGAAGGTGTTTAGGAGAAGACTGGATATGGCACTTAGTGCCATGGTCTAGTTGACAAGGTGTTGTTTGGTCATAGGTTGGACTTGATCTCAGAGGTCTTTTCCAATCTAATCAGTACTGTGATAACCTCAAAATATACACAGACTAAATTATCAAATCTAGCTTTTGTTTTGAGACCGATGTTTTTCAGACAAGTCATAACAGGGCTAAATACGGATCCCTTTATCTAAAATGCAGAAAGATTTTACGTCTCCGAGTGCTGTAAAAACACAAGAGTATCAGTTTGTCTCTCATCTTCGATGCTCAGAAGCCTCCATGTTAAGATTAACTTTCTTTGACTTACAGTCACAAAAGGAACAATGAATACATGTTTGTTTTTCACAGACACCGCCACAATGAACGAGGCAAAACTGTGGCAATCATGCATAAATTGTTACAGCTTTTTTATTTCTGAGGTGACCTGTTTGAAATCTAAATTGTAACCAGGAAGAAAATAAAACAAAAAAATCTTTCTAAGGCCTAAATTCTATCTAGCTGTAGGCTCAAAAACAATGAACTTTTTCTTCTCTCATTAATTTACTCCATATGTTCACATTAAATGTATCTAGTCATAATGACATGTGATAAAACAGCACTGTTCCTGGCTCCTGTGAAACCAGACTTTGCTACAAACATGCAAATGACCAAATTTGTACAGGTTTTGAGCTGGCAGATCATGACAACAGATACAGCATTTTTTAAGTGGCTGACAGTTATAGAGAAGTAACAGTACATAGTTCGATCATCAGCAGGTGAATAAGAGTAGCAGCTGGCTGACCTCTTTTAGGAAATATCTAGCAAATGAGCAATGCCAGGTCACGTAGGAAGGAAACAGCATCTGTGCTGGTTGGCACAGGAAGGAACTGTCTGACACAGAGCTGAAAATATACGGAAAGAAATATTCCTAGAGCAGAAAAAGATGGGCGGACAGAGAAAAGCTACATGGTCAACTAGCTGTCTGAACAAAAGAGTTAATGGCTTCAGTTGTTTCCATACAATAATGTACTCTTGCAAGAAATCCAGAACAAGCTGTTCATCATATTTACGGAAGTCCTAAGCCATAATCCCAGAAGTCTTCAAAAATACAGTTTCTTGAGTTGTGGATTCACTACATTTAAATTCTCCCAGACTGTCAGATGAGAATATCGTTACTGGGGAAAAAAATCCTGGCTTTTGAGAACATAAGGACAAAAGACATTCAAATAGCAGTTAAAAAGAAAGGAGTTTGTAGTAGATGTTTGTGATGAGTTAAGCATTCACTGTTGCTTACCTGTTTATCTAGAGTGGAGGTGGGTACTGGTGTACCTGGAGGAACTGCTGGTAGAGGTGGCTCCTCAACAGGACCTCTTGCAATGACCAGCTTCACTCTATTTCCACACTGCCTTAGGACTTGTGCCACCTGCTCACTACTCATTCCAGTTAGGTCTGTATCTCCAATTTTCAAGATGTGATCTCCACTACACAATCTCCCATGCTGGGGGAAAAATCACAATGAAAAAAACTTTTTACATCCTCCTACTTTTTCCATGTACCATACAATTAGAAAAAGACCACGTAGCTTTAGTCCCTTTTAAGACATACAAATCACATGAATTTTTTCAGGTGCCAAATCAATATTCTGATAACACAGAGAAGAAAAGAAGGTTGCCTAATAGCACAGTAATTTTACCAGGAATGTTCCCAGAAATACCCAGGACATCCTTTTTCAAGTAGTCACCCAAGCACAGAAAAACTAATTTGTTTGGTTATGGTTACTACCTACTGCTATTTAACAACTGCACATAGATTACAAAACTTCAGACTTCATTTCTAAACACACTTCCAAAAGACAGCATACAAATGTTTATTCAGCTTTATACTTCTATTTAAAAAATAGTCCTCAGGGTGACCATAACAAAATTCATTCCTCACTTACTGTGATTCAGTTATTTATATTGCTTTTCACCGGTTTACTCTCCTACTGATTTACCTTTACCTAATGAGCTTCACATGAATTTAGGCCACATTATGAGTATTAAAGAGACAGGTCTGTAAAAGCAACCTTATCTGCCTACTCAGGGGAAGAGTCAAGCAGTAAATCCTGTCCATGAATCTCCAGGCCCTGTTATCAGGCCACTACTGCTGTTGTTGGAAGACTGACAAGTCTCTGTGCCTATTAAAACCTTGATGATCATTAATGCAGCCCTAGGTACTTGTCCAACAGACAAGCTTGAAATGAGCTGTGATAACCAAATTCAATTTGCATGAGACCTTCAAGCTCGTGTCTGTGTCCTGAAGTAGACAGTGTCACAGGCCTGGTCCAAGCTTCAGCAAGCCCAGCATACAGAAGCAGATGGTCTTAGCTGTTAGGGCAGAGCAAGACAATCTTTGGAGTCTCCTCCTACCCTTGACTGCAACCATGCACTCATGAAAGAATTAGGAATGTAAATGCATCTGCACTAAACATGTAAAATGCAACAGGTTTGAAAATGTGATTTGGAGCCTAAACCAGCTTCATTCCAAACATCTTTATTGAGGATAAATTTCACTACTTTTTTTACATTTATGTGAATAAAAGCTACCAGTATCTAGCATCATCATAAAAGTAAAGAATAACTTCACACCTTAGAGAATGATAACAGAGAGGTAGGTTGACTTTACCTGATCAGCCACCCCTCCTGGGAGGATGGTTTTAACTATCACTCCAGTTGACTTTCCTCCCACTATCCCAAATCCCAGACCTGAGCCATCATTCACCAACTCTATGGCTTCCACATGCTGCCAGTGAACCTAAAAGGGATAAATAAAAACTTGTAAATAATCAAAAACATAGAATCGTAGAATATATGATCCATATAGCTCTGAAAAGACTTTTAAGATTATCAAGTCAAAATGTCAACATATGCATTAGAACTTGCGAACTATGTTCTCTTTTTCTTGAATATAGTTTTGATAATGGAAGGTTGAAAGAAGGTGGACACATGAGACCTTTCTAAAAATTACTATTAGGTGTAAGATTACATAATATTTAAGCAATAAATTGCTAATTCTGGTACAAAACAGAGCCGGGTAGTGGGTCAGACCTTTCAAGGACTTGTCGAATTAATTTAAGCAGCAACCTAGGGCTGCCCATCTTCGTACTCCTTTGCAGTCAGTAAATAGCGCTGCTAGAAAATCTCATAGGACTGAAAATTAGTATTTTCAGATAAGTGCATGTTTACACTGGCCATTACAACAATGGACAGATGAAAGCAAAATCCCAATTCAGTGTTTTTAAGACTGAAAGTCGCACCAGGTATTGTGAGGTAGGCATTAGCAGAATTGCCTCATGTAATGAACAAAGATTTCTGGGTTATCTGATGTCAACAGCACTAGAATGAAGCAGCTCTGATGGCAGACTTCATATTCTGACAGAAGTAAAACTGCTCTGAAAGAAAGACAAGTGCTATGTTGCTCACACAGGGCAACTACTTGAAGGGACAACTGGAAGCTCATGGTGTTCTTTCTCCTGAAGAACAATGCCACACAACACACTCATCGGAAACTGCTGGTGCTACAACAGGTAGGATCTTGAACTAAGCACTTCTTTTGGAATAATCCAGCTGTTGCAAATTCAAAGCCCTGTGGTATCTGCTTGGAAATCCACAGTCTTAATGTAAACCAGTGATGATCAAGCAAAGCCTGAATTAAAAAAGAATGCTCCTAGTACACTTCATTTTAAAGCAAAGAGGAAACAAACACTGGGACAGGCATGCTAAAAACATGTGGCATGTTTGAAACAAAAATTTTTGCAAGCAAGGGAAGCTGTTCAGATAATACAGAGGCAATCACACAGAGAAAGAAGTATGTCACAGCAATACTGGAAGAGAGTAGGCCTCTTCTACATGCTGGCAGGAAAGGTTCAGTCAGTCACCTGTATTCCTGCACAAAAATGACAAGAATAATTCTGACATTCCTTCACTAAAAGTTTGATGCTAATGATTAAAAACCCCACTAAAACAGCTCACTTTTCCAGACTGATTGCTCTCTATACTTACAGTTACTGACTCCCTTAAAGAAGGGCCACAGATAATTGAACAACAAAACTTAAAGAAACTGAAGACAGGTTGTTTCATCCCATGACAAGGCATTACATGGGTAAGACATCCAGAAGAGAAAGTACACTTAGTATCACCATGTTTGTGAGCTATGTTGTCTACAGCGAGATGGGCAAAACAAGTCAAAAGAAAGGAATTGTAGCAGAGCTGTTTTCTGGGGGGTCCTAAAATGTATCCATACACATGGAATTTTGATGGCTCACTCTTGTTACTTTACTGGACCCCCTATGCTAACAGACAACAGACAAACAAACACACAAGCACTCAATTCAGTGGTGGTGCAGATCAGATTGCAACGTCTCAAAAAACTCTGTTTGCCCAAGCAGAGGCCAAAGGAAAAAAAGATCCTATTTACAGCAAACTCAAATCTTCATCAAGGAAACACACTGTATTTGCACTAGTGGATACAGATAATTTGGCAGATGGGAGGAAGAAATACACTCAAGATGAAGATTTCCTCCCAGCAAACTTGAGTATTTTCTACTCTTTGCATGAGAAAAGGTACAACAAACATAAACAGAAGAAAAACCTCAATAAAACTGAGGGAATGTAATACAAATTACAAAAAATGTCTCAAAATGTTATATGCATTAAGTACATACATGACCAAAACCGAATTCATAGACTTGGGGTATACTCACCGGGTTGGAATGGGCTGAAACTGTGCTAGCAGCAGATGGAGACCGGGAAACTACAGGACTGATAAGCTGAGGAAAAGTGCCCCTGGCCACAACTAGCTGGACATTATCTTTTGCTTTTTGCAGGATGCTGATAGCCTGTTGATGTGTAATGGTCTGATCAAGGGCTTGTCCATTAATAGCAAGGATCTGATCTGCTTCCTTCAGCTTCCCATCTCTGTCACACAGGTGTAAACAGGGAAGAGGGTGACAAAATAAACAAGAAAAACCAACGAAACATTGCCACAGAAATTGCAGTACTTTGACAATTTTCCAGTATTTTTAATAACCCGGTCTCTATTCCTCCCACTTGTTAATCCCTCCCTGCAGTTTTGCTGAAAGGAGCTGATGCGGCACCCTGGTGATTGCTTCCTTTGAAGTTAATCCCACTGACACTCTCCCCTGCCTACTACCCCCTAGCTAGCTTTCTTCTCCCTGTTACCACCATGCGAGACTAAGCATATTAATCTCAGTCACTTCCAACCATAGCCTGGGAACTTATGTTTATTCTTGACTTTGAGATTCTCGCTTTACATACAAAGTGCTCCACTTTGTTCAGTGTACCCATCCTGAATATTCATCAAACCATGCAGTGAAACACACGTTCATCAAGATGTTACAGAAACAAACTTTGTTTTGCTGAAACACATGGGAAAAAAGTAAAACAAAAAACTAAAAATGAAGGGCAGGCAAAGAAAGACAGAGAATGAAAATGATAAAACAGATTCCTTTTACATGGGGAAAAGGGGGAAGCCCTCAATAAATTAAAAGAAACTCTTCATTTTCTAACAAAGGAAGCATTAATGAAGAATTGTACACTGAGACCTTTCCCAGACCTACTCCAAAGGAAGTGTATGAAACCCATGCAGTTGAATTACACCCTGCTTCCTCCACCAGTTCTTTGCATCCCAAAGCGGCAAAGCTTTGAAAACAAAGGGCAGTAACTGAAACAAGGACACCTATTACACCAGCTTTTGTTAGTACCTACACTGTAGAAGCCTTGTTACAGAATTCAAGAGAAAGACTATCTAGCTTCAACCCATAAAATTTCACATGTGAATTTGAACTGTTTTGCAGAGTGTTCTTGAAGACTTATTATTGTCAGGAGCTTCTCATTTATGAGCCCAGTAACAGTTGTTAAATATTTCTCCTCTTGACAATGAATCAAGCAGGGCCTGATTCAGAAAAGACAGGTCTTACCTCTATGCAGTAAAAGAAGTAAAAGGAAATACCATTTGAATAGGAAGAAAAAAAAAATAAAAGGGGGTAATTTAACCAGATGAAAACATACTGTGAAGACACAGAGCATGCCACTTTTTCTAACTGAATTAACCCTGCAGACTATGCTCTGGGCTCTGTTAAAATTACAGTCTTCGGATCACAAATAACCTGATGATTCATCCATACACAGCAAAAAATAGCACCAATGTGACAGCCTCTCCACACAACATACAGACTACATGACAAAGCAGCTCTGGCCAGGATCCCGATCAGGGATACACCTCACCAGTGTACAGTGAACCAGTGTTGCTGCCATTCACCACTGAGTTTGTTTGTTCCCTGGGGCTTTTCTTACACCGGAAATCCATTTCTCTCAACACTACTTGTGAAATCTGAGTTTAAGTCTCAAGCATACTTTCAGCAAGCAATTATTATTGCTGAGCTTCTGTAACATCAGATGAGTATCTCTGTGAATATCCCTGACTTAAGGTCAAGACTTGCTTGACTTTAAAGCTGGATTTCCCACCGGCTCAGTTGACTCTACCTAACAAATAACACTGCTAGTTACAGCTGACTGTTTCGGATAAAACTGTTTTTCAGTGCATTCAAAGATGGCAGTATTTCAGCTTAAAAAAGCAAAACACAGAACAGCAGCCTCCCCTTCTCCCTGTGTAAAAGGAGGTATTATAAACAAACCACAGAGAAACAACACCTGTAGTTTCTATAAATTCAGCACAGATTATATGTTGCCCTGTTCCAACATCACATAAATTGTAGTGTTATTTTACATCTGCAATGATGCTTGGAATACGAGAGAAACAAGCCCTTACACCACAAAAATAACAGCAGTAACACACCTACATTGCACTGTCGCATTAACACTTCACTTAGTAAAATACTCCAAGAGTAATCTTACCTATGTGCCACACTTCCCTCCTGGATTTCTTGCACAAATATTCCCAGTTCTCCCCTGTTTTCACTCTTGAGTCCCACAACACTGAAGCCCAGTCCACCACTTTGAGGTTTAGTAAGTTCAATTGTCTCAACAAGACGACCCTGCTCAGCAGAAGTTAAAAAAAAGGGTGCAACTGTTAAAAAGTTAAAAACAAACAAAGGTTGAAAATGTTGAAAAGCAATAGTAACGAACGTTGTAAAAAACTTGGAAATTAGTTTCTAATTTGACAGCTACAGTTGCGCAAGACTACACAAGCTAATAACTGAAATGTAGCTGTTCAGTTCCGATTAAAGATAAAAGATTCAAAAAATAAAGACTGTATAGCCAAGAAAAGGAAATCAGGAAACAACAACTAAATATACAGAGTTTAGGCTCAGCAGTGACTAAAGCAGGTTATGCATCTATAAAATTTTAGAGGGTACAGGCCACCTTCAAGCAAAACTAGAAAAAGAGGATGAATTTCAGAAAGACAAAAAGCAGGACTATGTAAAAGGCTCTCCAGAACACCAATAAACTTCTCCTATCAGATTCTACCACAGATTGACTAGGAAAATCCTAGAATATATTTCTGGGCATTCCCCGCTCCAGCCACTGTAGGGACTGGTATACCATTTCTGCCTGCTACAGGAAAGTAGCAAAATTACACAGCAAGGCCAAAAAGGAATTTTCCATTTTATTTCCAAGAAAGTCACAGAACTAGCTTTCATTAGTTATGCTTACAAGAGCATGCGCTGACAAAGTATCACCCTTATGCACAGAGTGCCAGTTCTACAATGAACATAGAAAGATAATGGGATGCTGCTCTGTGAGACACACACTGGCCAGCCAAAGACAGCAACTGAGCAGTGACAATGTCAAACCACTTTTTCACCTGTGTTCTCATTTACTAATTATTCCTCAAATTAAAATATTACTTTTATTTTATATAGCAAGGGAGCTCTGGTTTGCATAATAACTCAATTGCTTTTAATTAAATATACATGTATTTTAATCATCAGGTAATCAGTAATCCACATTTTTTGGTTATCATAAGACAGGTTTACCTGTGACATGTTTCTGATCAGCTGCTCAAAGTCATCAGTAGAGGACTTCCCATTAATTTGAGGAGTAATGGATCTCATTGATGCTTCTAGCACATTAGTTGGGCTGCCATTCTGCTGAGCCAACAAATATGACTCATTAAGTGGCAAGGACCCCATGTTCACACCATGATGGAGAAGCTGAGGAAATTCATCAGTCGAATGTATGGAAGGTGTAATGTTTACCTGTAAAAGATTGGTGGCAACACAGATTTATAGCCACAGTAGAAACCTCCAGCTTATGTAAGAACATCATAATAAGTCAATTGATTGTTAAAAGTACTTGAAATTCCATTCGGCAATTTTAAAAAGACATTTTAAGAAGAAAAATTATCTTACTTATTTTCAATGTAAAGTTGTGAACTACCAGCATAAACCACAAAATTGATGAGAACAATCTAAACTTATTTTCCATACTCTACCTAAAATTCATTTGTTCCTATCAGCATAGAATCTTGCAGTATTCCATCACAGTGGCAGAGGTAAACAAACTCTGAAAATCATAGCTGCACCTTTACACAGACAGACTTGACAACACAATTCTCTCAGAACAGAAAAGAAAAGAAGAAAATTCTCCAGTTTGCCCACACATAGTATATTACTTCTTTTCAAGTAAGTCTCTGCCAACCAATCTAATAAATCGCTGCTGGTGATGTAAAGCTCAGGTAAAGCAGAAACCCTCACTTGATTCTTGTCCCACTTGCCTTTTGAATGTCAACACACACCATTTTACTCTGTACAGATTTGTTTCATACTTGCCTGGTACACTAAACACAATACTGCAGTTTCAAATCCTTTTCAGACTTTTAGAGTGCGCATTTTCTATCATTTTGCACCACAATACAGAAGACTAGGGTTCCTTAAACTCATATTTTTAAACTTCAAGTATCAACAAAAATTTCAAAACTGTAAATATATTCTAAAATGTCTACTGCGCCTGCCTCAACTATTAAAGCATTAAACTTCTATTAGGTTTATCAAATTATTCTCCCAACAATCCAGTCACTAAAAGGTGAATATTGCTCTCCATCACACAATTCCGTCTCATCTAGGTGCTTTAGGAAAATGCAGTAAAACAAATGTCATTAGTTGAACAAATTATGGGCCCGGGAAGACCCTAAAGTTAAAGAAAAAATACCACAAGACAGCACTGGAAAAAAACGAGTTCTTAATGGCACTTAGCCTGGTCTGCCATAAAAAACTGTAAGGAGGAAAATCCGGATGTTTGGAACTCAAGGTGTTGCCATAACACATCAATTATGTTCTGTTGACCATATTTGTGAGGAATCAGTTTGGTTAGGTTTCAAACAAACCACAATGCCTAAAACGTGCACATATGCACTTTTTTTAACCACATACATTCATGTCAGCAAGCCTGCAAGACACAGGTACACAAGCCATGTTCACTACATGCAACAACATCCAGAGACATAATTAAATTCTACCCTTCTGTGAATAAAAGATTTCCCCTTATGTTATATAAACAGATTTTCACATAGTGAATTCTATGACATACTGCATTTCTTACCTCCGTGGTGCCATATAATAGTTAATTCATTTCCACCTTCCCAATGTCCTCCATTTCAACAAATAAAAGTACATACCCGAACTTGGTCTATTATGTGCTTTATTTCTTGTTCTCCTCCACCTTCAAGGCCTCTTGTAGATCCTGCTGCTATATTTCTTCCCACAAAAAAAATTGTCATAGGTGAAATTATAAATCCTATCTAACACCTAACACCACTGCAATTAACCAGCCTTAACTGTTTCTATTTAACAATATTTTTACATTTCTAGAGCAAGATAAAGCAGCCTAAGAGTATATGAGATGCAAATCCAAACTACTGTATGTGCACTCAAAGGCCACAATATACGGGTCTGATATCAAGTGTTAGTAAGTCATAGATACAAGTTCATTTTCTTGAATGCAGTGCTCATTCCAGAAAAATAGCCCTTAGTTACCCTTTCTGCTGAAGGTTACCATTCTGAGAACACTCTTGGTTAAAGGAGTCACTACAGAACTAATCACTTGCTCAGGCAAAGCCAGCAAAGTTAGTCTAAGAAAGAACAGCATAGTATGAGCAAAACCTATTGTTTTTACCCAATGTCAGTTAGTAAGAGCTCACATAAAAACTCTGATGCAGCTTTTGGAGTGGTAACCTCAAACTAAATGGACAAGGCTTAGCAGCTGAGAGTGGTAATGACTCCAATCAATATAATTACCCCTAGGAAAAAATACATGAAATGTCTTTAATTTCATATAGGACTATTCCAACCACATAATTTGTCTTGGAGCCCTTTTACTGTGGCAGGAGCTTCCTGATGCTTCTTCCTTCAGGGTGGCAGAAGGGGAAGAGTCATTGATATTACTGATAGTCCTATAAAATTCAAATGTGAGTGAATTCCCTACTTTGAATAGAGTGTGCAGACATCTGCTATGACAAAAAGAAGCATAATCCTACAATAACACTAAAAGCAAAATTTGAGACTATGTACAGAAACCTAGAACTCTTTCTGCTTTACAAAGAAAGAGCCATGCAGGCAAAAAAAGGACAGAAACAGAATTTTAAGTCACAGAAACTGACTGTAGCTGAGGATCCACTGCTCTAAGTTCATTCCATCTTAAAACATGGTGTGTAGACTGCAAACACAGAGAAAATACCCGTTTGTGAAATCTCTCTCTGCATAAAATGTCTATGTCTTTTCTGTCTCTAGAGTACTCCTTTACACACAAATATGCAGGGAGCAAGTTGCATTAGATAAATGATGCAATTCTGGAAAAGGTATGTCAAGCCACAGTAACTGAAAATGATGACATTTTTAGAACAATATGAATGATACAAATGGTGTTTACATCATGATACTGTTTTTCTCTAATATACATTAAAAGACTTTCTGTATGCATAAACACTAAAGAAAAAATTAGAACTACAGATCAAAACCAAAAGGTTATAGAGAACAATACACTGCCCTTGCAATGAATTGTATTATACACCTTATCTGAATTTAAAATTCTTCTTGTGCCACTCAACACCCCATACGAGACAACCTTCAGTATGCAGAAGGACTTCTGTGCTCATCCAGCATTATAATCTATGTATGTTTTCCTAATACTACTTAACACCAGATTGATTGCTTTAGGGAGCTCATTTCACTGTTAGAAAATGTTTTAACAGCAGGCTAGCCATGATGGGCAGTTTAACTTCCAGAAGACCTGCGCAATATCAGTATATTCTTCTCTACTTAAGTTTGAAGGAGTTCTTCAATTAAGATATGACAATGTCCTTAGGGATTTATGGTTTTCTTTCTGATGGAGAACTTGTACATTCCCATCCTAAAAGAGAAGTAGCTCCAGGCCAATTAATTTTTTAGTTTTACATTGTATTTTCATTGACTGAATCCTACTCAAATTGGCAATACAGTGCCCACCTTGTCAGTTTGAAATTTCATCGGTTCTCCATACTTGTATGAGTTGGGACATCACTGCAAGCATACAGGAATTGACTGACCTCTCCCATTCCTTATGCCTTTCAAAGGAGATGTTCATGTTTTTCTAAAACATTGTCCATAACTAACTAATAACTCCCTTATTCTGAAGATAGTGGATGGTTTTTATTTCCATGATGGTTAAGATACCACTGAAAGGAAGTGTTGCATACTACATGTAGCAGGAAAATGAAGAAATAACCCTACAATCCACAGTAGCTTAACTAGAACTTTAAAAGCTTCCCTTCAAAACTTCAGGACAATAGCAGAGCTACAACACAGTACTGCACACAACCACATCAAGAGCAACTGACAGCAACACCAACAAGCACAGCTACATGTTCAGTGGAGGACATGCTTAGCACAGGAAGCCAATCTCAAAAGGTGCCTAACTTGTGAAACTCCAAGAAAAGAAATGTTAAACTGTTAACAGAGTAAAATTTTGTGTATGTTTGTGTGCAAAAACTCACAATTCACAATGTCTCCTCTTCTGAAACACACACGGTTACACTTTTAAAACTATAAAAACATTTATATGCCATTTATAATGGTACGTAAGGTAAAAGTTCAGAATCCCCAGAATAATTATAAGCAGAAACATGATGACCAGTTTCTTCCCCGTCACTCCTGAAATCCAGGTTTGTAGCATAAGAAAGTTGAGAAGAACTGGTGCATATTGCTGCTAACAACAGAATTACAGGTCATTTTAGGGAAGCAACAAACCACAAGTGCAAACCTTAAAATTACAGTGCTCTTGTGTTTGCATGAAATATTTTTCATAACATAAATTGCACTACTCTGCTGCAGTAATAAATTCACCATAATTCCATCAAAAAGTAGCTTATAGCACTGTAATTGCGTAAGTACCATATGAAAAAATATTGCTCTGTTTTATAATCTGGTTTATGCTAATTTTCCTTCATTTGCTTTCTCTGTACTGTATGTACTACCTCCAAAGTGGACATATTTTGCATAAGACAAAAAGAAAAGTTCCTAAATACCACTAAGGATGATAAAACTTGTGTGGGAGTCGCACAGATAGATGCTAAACACAATCATGTACTGCTTACATGCAGTTGCTTGAAATATTCTTTTAACAAAAAAGCAACTACAGAAGCCATGTCTGCAGTGTATCAACATTTAAAGTAATGTCCTTAAAATCCCTAAGTCTCAGCTTGGGCAAGAACAAAGTTTCAGTGTTTCTGTGCGTCAGCCATTGAGCACCAACCCCTGAGAACTCAATGAAGTACAGGGCAGTATTTCACCTGACTGCAAGAATCCTGAGTAGCAAAAAGGTCAAGCTGCAACAGCAATCACACTGAAAGCCACACAGAGAAACACAAGTCAGAGGCTGAGCAAGCCCAGCATTGTCAGGTGGCCCCCGCACCACAAAAAAAGCCTCCAGGGTCCCAGAACAGGCAGCGGCACCAGCATCACCTTGCTCGCTGCACCTTTATCTCTCTCATCTTCTGGGTGGGTGAAGCAGAATCCCAAATTAGCATTTCTTATAAGCACTTCATTTCAAAACACTGAGTAAACAGGTTGTTGGTGAATGGGGATAAGAATGTGAACTAAACATCTCTAGCTGTGCAAACCACAATGCTAAGGGAAAGTTCACAGGCAATATGAAAAGACACAATTTACCACTGCTTCCATAAATCCCCTGTAGCACTGACACCCAGCTATCCCAAACAACCCCACCACTACACTGTGAAGGAAAAACTATGGTCAAACTCACAAATGAAAAGCAAAAAAATCTGAGGAATGCAGCCCAGCCAAGGGAGGGCTATTTTGTTCTGGCAGAGCCCTGAGTGGAATGGAAGCGGGAGGAGGTCGGGAGAAGGAGGAGGTGGATGGACAAGGTGAAGATAAAAAGGAAATAAAGAGAAACAGGAGAAGAATGCTAGTGTCTGAGTATTTTTTTGAAGTACTGTATAAAGAAAAAAAAAAACAAAACAAAAAGTTTAAAACACAATCTCTGCCTTTGTCACTTCCTCACCTTTAAAAAAGACAACTGTTCTTCAACATGAGAAAACAAGCATTCACTGAAGAATAACAACAGAAAGACACAGAAAAAAAATCCTGCTTCCTTCAGTGCTCCACAGCCCAAGTGATTAGTGAAGTCAAAACAATAATTCTCAAAAAAACACCCTTTTTCTGTGCTTTGACTTTTTTACTTCAGTTCTTAACTTTACAACAGTTTTGCAGCACAAACAAATCCTGTTTGCTCATTTAAGGAAAAAAAAATAAATTAAAGCACCTACCAATAAGCACCAAAGGATCAGATTTGCTGACTTTAGCATCATGCCTCACCAGCATTCAGATAAAGCAACAACTAACATTTCACAGACTGCACAAACAGGAGGCAGGGCTTTCACTATCGTATCTATGCCTTCCAGACATAGCGCCTCAAGCCAGGAATACATTCTACCCCCAGGTGTATTGAGGCCACTACAGGCCCACAATGAAGTCTCACTGCATGACCTACTTCTGCTGGGATACTTGCAAGGAATCTGTCTTAGAAAGTAAACTGTCAGTCTGGCTTCTCTGCTCCCATCCTCTCTTTCAACCTATACTATCCTAAAAGATGCCCTTCTCCTGATAATTTTGCAGCAGTCTTGTGGCTCTTTAAAAACTTAACTAAAAATACAGGAGCAGTTTAAATAGACTGTCACACTTCACCTTGACAATTGCTATTGCAGCTCATTATTAAACATAGAAAAAAATTAGCCATCTTAATCTGGAGTGGGTAGAGACCGCAACATGTCGTCACTGCACAGCTCAATACTACGTGTCACACTGTCTCAAACCCAGCTCTAAGTGCAAGGGCTTGGGAAACAACTTGTCTCCTTCCCCAGTCTGACCTGGTGCCGCCAAAAAACCTGCTCACTATTCACATGCCCTGCAGTTTTCATGAGCCTGTAGTTTAAGAGTCTCAAGAGCACAGTACCCTGTCAGTCACAAAAAGGGAGTCTGCAAAACTGAACCTTCAAACATACCAGGATGTACAATTTTTTCTTAACATGACTGCCTAAGTCATGCTTTTATTCTTTTCCCCATTTCAGTATGATTTGTAAATAATGAAATAATGCAAAGAAAAAGTCTCATGAGGCATAGTCGCATGTCACACTACAGGGAAGAAATGATTCTACAGAGAAAATACAGAATGAAGAGCTGACACAAATCTAAGAATTCCAGAAACATGCATTTATGTGCATAGGCATCCATATAAGCACACATCAAAAAGGAAATTGACATTCAAGTAGCTTCCTTGCTAACTAGACAGGTTATGCTCCGTGCAACATGCACAGGCCACCAAAGTTACCTCACAGATAAAGCTGCAGGGTCAGGACAGATGGTAATATTATTATTTGCTTTTTAAAAAAATGTATGTTTTAAATTATCCTTCCGTAGTACCAGTTGCTTCATTTTTCTAATTTAGGCAACCGTATTTAAGAAGATAACCATCCTTTAACTTCACAGCTAAATTCCAGAAGTGAAAATTTAATTTGTCTTTTTACCAAATTCCCATTAATGTTTCAGGCACATTCATTTCTCACCCTGTGTTCCCAAGGTCTTCACTACATAATTCACACAATTTCTGAGTGTCACTGTTAAATTCTCATTTTCAACTAGCAGAGCAAACAAACCTTCGGGATCGTTTTTTTTCCTAGATTTTTTTAAATCACACCAATGTCATCAAGTCTCTGAACAGTAAAAGGGCAAAATCTGAAAAACACAGTGATGAATACAGCACTGTGGACATCATTCTAATTTCTTGCCCATGCAAAATAGCATCAATATTATCAACAAGAAACAATGAAAGGCCAATATTGTGCTCTTCTGCCACACGGCTTAAGTAGCGTGAAGATACTGAGGAATCCTCACCACCACAGTCTGGCCAGAGACCAGATGTGGCTTCACAGTGACAATCAGGTCCATGTGCAGAGACTGCACACTCCCACTTCAGCATTTCTGCATACCAGAGCTGCCCAGCTAGTAGGAGTCAACAGCAACAACTACTGGCAAAGCCAGATACACAATTCAGTCCTAATTCAGTTACTGGACTACATTTTAGTTCTTATTCTTCTAGTTCTTATTCTGCAGACAAGAAAATTATTGTAACAAATAATCAAGTCAATATAGCCAATACAGCAGACGCTTTTCTCACCCTCATCGAAAAGACGCAGAAAAGTAATACTTGTACTAAGTACCCTAAGCAAGCAAAAAGAAGGAAGGAGCTCTTGCTCCTCTTTGGTATTTTATTTCTATACCAAGAAAAAATAAAATCTCCATGTCCTTCTTAAGTCAACATTCCACAGTCTCCCTTCTACGTTCTCATTTTAGCAGGGTAAGACATAAGAGAGCAATAAAAGGCTCCTTGTAAAAAAGGCCTAAGACATCACAGAAAGCATGCTCCTTTTGACAGGCAGAGACAAAAAGCGTTGTTAAACCCACACCCCAGTATCACCATTTCCCTACCCTGCACATTGTAAGTAATGAGCATATACATAAAAATCACACACACAAAATCACTCAACAAAGCCCAAAAAAAGTCAATGGGGTATGTCCCCATCAGTTCCCTGAATCTTTGGATCTGATGTTTAGTTTAAGCTATTTGATCTCAGTGTTCAACAAGCAGAGATATTTTTTCACCACCTTAGCAATTTTTCCTTTGCACCTGCAAGGCTGTTTTTCCTACCTGATCTCTCAGTTGTTGAACAGAAGTCTGAAGGTTCAGAATTTGATTAAAGAGAGGACTCTGCAGCACAGATTTTAATAAGCTCAATTTCTCCTCATTTGCAAGGTCACCTCGATCTCGAAGTTTTGCCTGTAAGCGATCCATGGCCTGGAGGGCCCGATGTGTATCTGTGGCAATAATCATTCCTAGTCAGTAGCAGTCTAGAAACAGTCACATACAAGCAAGTAACAGGTTTAAATATAACCCCCTTTGTTGTTCAAACTACAGAGGACTTGAATGGCTCAGTTCTGAACAAAAATCCCAGCACAAAGATGCCTAACTAAGTAGAAAGTCAGAGACAGAGCACAAAACAGAAGCCAACAAAAATTACATTTTTGTCCACCAAGAATGGGTTAAAAAAGTGAAAGAGACTTCATTAAAATTCTGTTACAGGAACTGTGGCTACATACCACTGTAAATACACAGTGACATAAACAGTCATACTGGAAAACATTTGTCTTTTTCATGTCTTTGAAGCAAAGATTAAAACAATGAAATCAAGACAAAAGGCTAAAAATTATATACCTAAACAAATAATGGTACACCTTCTGCTCTCAAACACAAAAACCCAAATACAACATGCATTTCTAACCACAACAGACAATTTTCCAAAATCTCCCTCAGCAGTTTATAGCAATAACCCAAATCTATCAGACACACTTGATTTGGCCACAAAAATACTGTGACACAAATTTAAAAATTACCAATTGTTTCCAACATGTTTTCCACTTCTCAGCATCTATTTCAACGTTGGTCAGAGGCAGGAGATATTTCCCTGAAAAATAACAGAAAGGGGAAAAAAGTCACATTTCTAGAAGTAATAAGGTCTAAAGGAGAAGAAAAAAGCTTGTCTTCTGAAAACAAGAAACAGCAAAATAACAATCCACAAAAAACATATCTCTGTGGATAATTGAAATTACCTCAAAGGTGAGCATATTCTCAGTTACTTTGGTGCTTAAAACCTAACTGAAAATTGCTTTAGGAATTTACTTTGTAATATTTTTGCATTTCCATATCAATGCTGCTGTCTGCATACTGTTGCACAACATCTCCTGCATTACTTTAATCAGAAGCTATGAATCATCGCTGCCACTGATAGTTTACACAGCTTCACTGCCTTCCTTTTCAGTGATTCACAAAAGACATTCCCTGCAGGATCAGTTTTCAAGCTCTATGTTGACAATTTCAGGTACACCAGTCATGGAATATCTTTTACAGTCACCATTTGTAAAGAAAAGTCACATAAACCACAAAGTCTTCATGGTACAGGCTTGCAAGACTGTCACATTATAGCCTCCACCACTAATACCTACTGGAATTAAGACTCGGATCTGGATGATCACTGAGTTTTTGCCAGTATGGGTTTTCAGGCAGGAAATTCTACACCAAGAGGAAGAAATTCTGAAACTGATTTGCTTATTCTTTTTTGTTGCTTTTGGGGGTTGGAGACTATTTTCCCAATAGTATGCCTGCAATTGCTCAGAAATTTGTAGCAATAGGACATGTTTGAGGGAGATGGATAGCTGAGAAATGAGGAGTTCAAGTACCACTGCACGTTGTATGAACTCATAATCTTATCTTCCAAAGTGGTGCCTTCCTTTTCTTTATGATAGGAAAACCATTATAGCACCCCAGCTTGAATCTGAAGAGCTTAAAAATATGCAGATCTGTGATGTCTAAGCACTCAGTAAAAGTGATTTTTTTCTTGAAACTATGGAGAAAAAGAGGAGCAGGAATGATGCTGACAGATCTCTGGGAAAGCTAGCCTTACAGTACCATTAGTTATAGAACCTGATCGTTTTGTCAAGCCTACACAATTGGCAGTTTATGCCGAAAAAAACAAAGTGGGTTTAAAATGGTTTTAAGTTCCATGAACATGACTTCTCTAATTTTGATATGCCGGAAGCTTAATACAAATTTTACTCATGGAATGACAGTATCCTAGAATGGGTAGCGTTGGCAAGAACCTTAAAGATCATCTAGTTCCAACCACTCTGTCATGGGCAGGGAATCTTGCACTATATCTAGTTATTCAGTCTCATTCAGCCTGGCCTTGAACACCTCGAGCGATGCAGAGTTCACACTCTCTCTGAAGGCTGGTTTTGAATTTGCCAATACACTGGTATAGAATCACTGACCATCTTTTTTAGGACAGGGTACCACTTAGAGACAAACATTCAAAGCCCTCAAACCTGATTTTGTCAAAGTAATCTTATTCCATGATCCAAATTACACATATCAGTAATAAGTAAAATAAGACTTTATGAATTTGTTTTCTCACTTGCCAAGGGAAATCCCAGCACGATTGCCAGATCTGAAAACCAAATCAAGTGTCTTGTGTTTTCACCCTGCCACTCTGTAAAACAACACAAAATTAAGTCTGTTTTACATGGGGAAGGGCTGGATGAGATTATTTATACAATACCAAGGAAGCTGGCCTCCCCAAACCTTAATCATCCACAGCTTTTGTTTCTAGATTAATAAACTACTATCACTTCTATTCAGAACCCCTATTTACAAATAAAAGCATTTATGTCACTCTCATAGGTGTTTTTCTCAGTGGCAATGCCATCAAAGCAGTTCTTTCCTGTTTCACTACTCTTGTGGCTCTGTAGTGGATGCAACCAGAAAACTGTGCATAAATATAGACAGAGAGTATTTGTCAGTCATTTCTGTCCCATGATCCTGTTTATCACAGCACTGTATGCACAAGCACATAGCATCACTGGTTCAACAGATGAAATTACTCAAGAAAAATACAAGGTTACTGTTCTTCTGCTACAGTTCCATGAGAAACTCACAAAGAGATGCAGCTGTAAAATATCCATATCTTTTGGAATAGCTGGATATTGCTTTATATCATGATTCAATTTGCCTAAAACATCATTCTTGCTGTGCTGTGAAAGGCACATTTTACAAGTGACAGCAGACAAGGTCACCAGTGTGTTCGTGCAATCCTGAAGGTACGAATTCTGATAACTTACTGTGAAAGATTTCTAAAAGCACACAAGTCCTAAGCATGCTCTACAGATTGAGATGATGGTCTCTAATTTACAAAGAAAAAAAGTCCTTTGCTCTGCTAAGACACGCACTGTATATTTTCCATTTACCTCATGCTTTAGGGAGTGGAACAAATACTGCTCCAGTGCAATGCTCGCATCAGCAAATCCATTTTAAATTCTCAGTTTAATTCTCCTCATTTGCGTTTATATTAGCAAGGAACCCCTCCCCAGCTGGCCAGCTTAATGCTTTTGTTGACTGCAGCAATAAGCATGAGCAAGACCAAAACTGCTGTCAGGATGTTTTCCCTCAGGACACCTTCTCTGACGCAGACACAAGGCATAGAGGCACGCCAGCATTTCTACACATCGAAGGCCCAGATGACCCCTGTTCACTCTGCCTACACTCTGAAAGGGCAAAACCCCATGTGACTGTGCTCCTGCTGCGCCACATCCATGCTAACAAGTGGAATCTGTCAGCACCAGCTTAGTGACACATTAACATGGTGGAAGTACAGGAGAAGGAACACACATCTGTCCAAAATGCAACACCACCAGGCCTCCCTGGTCTTTAAACCAGCTTCCTTCTAGGTATTTTAAAAATAATGTGCTAGGCAGAAGTAGAGAGGCAGGCATGATTACCTGTTGACAGGCATAAGTCTATCATTTGCTAGAGTATTTTTATAATGCCATCACAGACTTCCAGTGGCACAAAGGGAAGTTTAGTTCCTATTTTCTCATTTTGCAAACTCCTGGCAGTCTGTATGACAGAAAGCTGGAGCCAAAACTAGCCCTTCTATACATCATACAATACCCTTCATGCCTCAAAGAGCTTACTAGCTTAGCTCAAAGTAGATTTAACTATTTTTGTATTTCAGTGCTAAAGTTCATTAATCTCTTCACAGTAATAAGGACACAGACTGTCTGAGTTAGACTTTATTAGTAACTCGAAGAAATACTGTTAAGGGAATACCAAGTTAAATTTACTTTTAAGTTTTAAAGGCACAGATACTGGAAAGCTGTGACTTAAAAAAAAACCAAACAAAACTCACACACACAAAAAAAAACAAACAACAAAACAAAAATAACACCAACCTAAAAAAAAACCTCACCACCTTCTCTTTTTCCTTCTTTGTAAAGTAGAAAACACAAGGAATTTTAGATAGGTATGTGGTGGCAAACACGGCCTTCTCTCTAAGAATAAACATAAGTTAAAGATGATCCCTTTCAAACTTGCACTTCTGAAATTTGATTCTTTCCATGCTAGCAAACAAAAATGTGTTATATACACATTTCTTTACTCTCTATGCTACCCTTCTTTGTTAGGCTGGTTGCCAGAAAACAGTTGGCATGCTGCCTTCTGTCCACTTCTGAAACACAAAAATCCATAGGTAGCAGAATTTTAAAAAAACAAACATGAAATTTATTTGATCACCTCCTTTCCACTGCAACCATACAAGACACTTAACTAAATGGACAAAAGAATCATGAAAAGAGAAAGATGACCCATTTCCAGTGATTATTCTTTCACACCTGATCACTTACAAGGAAACCTACTCTGTTTCATTGATGGACACTCCATCTACTATTTCACAAAGCCATTTCAGATAATACCCTGGAAACTAAATGCTCATAGCAGTGGATTAGCAAACATGCAATGCCAAAGATAGAAAACACAGTAATAGGCTTTGCCCTGTAGCTCCTGTGTTACTTGAAGCACTCTGAGCATACAGAGGAAATGCCTAGTTTAAGAGTGATCTCTAGGCCCAAACTTTGTCTAGGAGTTGCATGAGATTAAAATTAAATCTGTTTCAACTAAGCAGCATGGTAACTACAACATTCATTTTATAGCTGTGAAAAGAGTATTTTGGAAACTTCTAACCTAAATTTCAACACTTGGCCCTGGATTTGCCTGCACTTAAGAGATATGCTTTAGTATTTGATTTTTCTCCCATGTCATTTCCCCGCCCTGTTATCTGGCTATCACTCAAATAGGCATATTGTGTTAGCACGGCATGCTGCAGGAAAGGAAACCAAAACACACAGGAAGTGGAAGATACTAATTATTGCTAACCCCTCTGGTTTGACTGCAGATTCCAAGATCCAAGAGCTCTTCCATTTTGCCCAGTTACCTCCTGCATGCTGGCTACTAAGCCCAGGAGGAAACTAAAGTGGATCCTCAAACTCTCTGGGGTAAGTCTTGTAGAAATAAATGCACTAGCAGCTATTCACGGTTAAGTGCAAAATTCATGCTTATAGATGTATTTTTCTACTGTCACAAAGGCAATTTTGCTGTTGCATATAGCCTTTTCCTAAGAGCACAGAGAAAGGGTGTGAAAATAAAAACAAGGTAACAGTAACCACCAGGAAAAACAAGATAACAGGGGGAAAGGAAGTAAGAAGGGGGGAAAAAGGCTAGCCTACCATTCTACTAAAAGGGCACGCACTTGCCAAATTAACATCAACCACTCAGTTTCATCAGCCATGAGACCCTAGACTGCTAGCTTCTGGATGACATAAGAGAAAACTGATTCAAATTAAGAATTTAATACAACCAAAATTAATATGCAGTGCTCCACAAGGAACAAAGTAGATTTCTACTTCACTAATGTAACAGGTAAGCAAGAGAAGCTTGACATTTACATTTAAAAGCTATGCTAATAAAAATTGTTCTGATACAGTCAAAGTAGAAATAAAAAGGCAGTATAAATAGCCTATATTAAGACTAAGAAGTTTGAAAGGACACTACTAGCCTCTCGAAATTTAGCAAAATGCTGAATGCATCAAAAATATGTAGAGATGTTTGAGAAAAGTTCTGTGATAGAGCTGAACAGCATTATGTATTCTGAAGCAACTATGCAAACGGAATTTTGAACATTCAACTACTTCTAACCTTCTGTACACATCACATGAATGTATTAAGGAAATTTAAAATCTTTTTTGATGAACTAGCAATCTGTTCACTGTGTATGATCAATAATGTTCTGTAATACCATAAGGAGCCTTACATCAGCATAATATATAATATCCATGTTAACTGATGGGCAAGCAATAATTGTAACTGGGAAATGGACCTAAACTACCCATAATGCTTTCGCCTATTGATAAAAATGTATGATACGGCATAGTCTAAAGTGATTTTTAAAGAGTATTGTAAAAACAACAACAGAGTAGAAGTGTTTCTAGTGGGGTTTTAGTGGAATTTTTGTTAGTGAAACAAACAGATCATCTGTTTACAATAAAGTATTTTAAATTGAGATCATTTGGAATCCTTCCTAACTTCTGAAGTACATTAGCTGCAGAAACTGAAAAGCAACTTTTTAGCATATGCTGAATATATGGGACACTACATATACTGAATAATGAAATGCAGGCATGGTTAATAATGTCTTTCTGTGTTGTCAGCACAAGCAATTGAGTTACCATATTTGTACGCAGATGAAACACAGTTCCTACAGCAGTTGCACCTCTTAATGTACACTGGATTCTTCACAGAGACAGCAGCCCAAATAAATGAAGAAGTACAAAGCTCCACTGAACAGTTGCTAGTAAGCTTCAACAAAGAGTCATCATTTTCCTTACAAAATAAAAAGGCAAATTTCTCATTGTATATTGTGACCGTAACAAGTCAGTTACACAGAAAATCTTGATACCGTGTAATAAGGCTGTGCAAGAGGTCCCAGATGCAAGGACAGGGTCTGAAAAGCCTACAAACAAAATACTTCAATATTGCCTAGGCAAAAATAGCAGTGATGGCAGAGCATACAGTCACCATGGTACTGTATTGGCTTAAACTGCTTCATCAGGATGCTTAAATATAAGGCCAATTAGAAAATTTATTGGAGGCGCTTCACAGAATATTAAACATTCTTACAAGAAACATGGAGATGATTTGAATGGTTCTCAATACAATGATTAAAGTGCTGCTTGTTAAACCAGAACCATCTGCAATGATCTGAGTGACTTAGATGCTGCACAGCATTTCCCTCTGAAGAATTCACGAACAAATGGCCAGGCAGAATATAAAGATCATCAATTAGTTTGTAAGTAGCGCAGTTCCCCTTTCCCTAGCGCTGATACTGATCATTCCTAGCGCATTTTTGTGCGAAGAGGGGAGAGTGTATCCTGTTCCTGATGAAAATGCTTCTACAAAGCACTAAGGAAACCACTAGAAACACCAGAGCTAATCAGTAAATAATACATGCATGTTACTGTTAACAAGATAGAGAGATTTAAAAAAAAAAGCATACTAAAAATGAGTAACAATTTTGAAAAAAAAATAATTTATGTTCTCTGTTCTACAAAATCTTGCTTGTCTGAGTGGGTATGCCCTTATTTTCAGTTTGTATTTTCTTCTACTGTTACAATAACTTTCAATTTCCACAGAAGCATCAAGTAACATTCACAAAAAATCTTTCACCACTTCACCATTTTCCAGTTTAGATTCCTCCCTCCCAACAAGTTCCTGTTATCTTGGAAAACGCAGTGGTGATATGGAAACCACAGGACATCACACAATAGAATTTCCTCAACTGCAGAATTCAAACCCTTCCCCCTGATTACAGTAAATCACTGCTCTGCCCCGGAGACAGACTCCTGATACCCTTTCTGGCACCGAACCTGGTAAGGACGTTTTCTAATTCAACACTTTATAGTAAAAAAAAATCCTTCGGCACGTGTTAGGAAGTAAAAATATAACGGGACTTATAGCGGCAGTGCTTATAAACACAAAAGACAAGGAAAGGGAGACGAAAATAAATCCACAACGTTCTTCAGGCAAACAGCAAATCAAATCTGTTAAATGAGGTACATGGAGTTCAAAAGGTCGGCTTTGTGAGAGTGTTTCTTTTGCTCTCTTTCTTCCTACTATTTCCAGTAACATAAAGAGGTGCTGGCAGCAAGGGGGAACACCACAAGAGAAACGAACCATCCCGAAAACCAGCCCCTTTCCTTTGCGCATCCAGACTCATCAAAGGGCACGACTGCGGGCGGCTCCCGGCCGCTCCACTTCCACTCTGCCAAATCCCTCGCGTTCAAACGCGTACCCGCGATGCTGCTGCAGCGCTGCGGCGGGTCCGCACCTGCGGGAAGCGCCGGCAGCACCACGGCAACAGGTACCGACCCCCGAGCTCCCGCGGCCGCCGCCCCGCCTGGAGCCCAAGGACACCGCGGGTCTCGCCCGGGCCTCCGGTCCGGCTCTGGCTGCCAGCGAGTCTCAACGCCAGCGCTGGCCGCGGGCTGCCCCCAGCTCTGCGGCGGCGGCTGAGGACTCTCTCCCCGGCATGACACAGCCGCGGGGGCCGAAAACGGAGCGCGGGCAGCGGGGCTCCCTGCAGACACTGAGGGAGGCTTGGCTTTTGTTTATGCGAGCACGGCTCCCCGCCAGGCCGCTGGAGCCCGCGGGCCGCCCGCCGCCGCAGGCCG
>VWZG01010888.1:0-12183 GCA_013396735.1 Grallaria varia
TCGCTGAGGCGTCGAGGGGGAGAAGGAGGGGCGGTCATGGCGGCCTGAGGGGAGAGCCCTGTGGGGAGAGCCTTGTGGGGCACCACGGGGCACTGGCTGTGGCGCTAATTCATTAGCTAACAGTAATTAGCGACCCAGCGACAGGCAGCTGCCCCCCCCGCCCCTCCCCGTCCTGCTCGCTGCCCGGCCCCGCGGCCCCCTCGCAGCCCCGCGGCCGTGCCCTTTGGCCAGGCCATAAAGCGGGGAGCAGCCACGCCCCGGCAGGCAGAGGCCGTGGGGAGGCCGATAAAGGGCCGCGGCCTTGTGCCTGTGCCACGCCTGGAGCGCGCGGAGCCTTAGTCAGCTCAGTCCCCTCCCTGCCCCCGGCATCGGGTGTGTGGGGATCCTGGTGCTCCGGAGGTCCCGGGATGCAGGGTTTGGGCATTCCAGGATCCGGGGGCTTCGGGGAGTCCGAGGCTGTGGTGGGGACCAGCTCGTGGAGGGGACTCTGGTGACAATGAGATGCTGATGCCCTTCACTCTGGGGATGGGGGTTTGAGCACAACAAACCACCCCGTGCTCAGCCCTGAACTGCCGTGAGGGAGGCACAGAATGGTTTGGGTTGGAGGGACCTTAAAGCCCACCCAGTGCCACCCCGTGCCATGGGCAGGGACACCTCCCAGCAGCCCAGGGTGCTCCAACCTGGCCTTGGACACTTCCAGGGATGGGGCAGCCACAGCTGCTCTGGGCACCCTGTGCCAGGGCCTGCCCACCCTCCCAGCCAGCAATTCCTTCCCAATATCCCTGCTCTCTGGCAGTGGGAAGCCATTCCCCTTGTCCTGTCCCTCCATGCCCCTGTCAAAAGAGTCTCCAAGTTTCTTGTCGGCCCCTTCAGGCACTGGAAGGAAACTGAGGCACGGAGGGCTCTGGCAGCAGAACCCCAGGCCAAGCCCTGGCCACAGGAGCTGAGGGCACCAGGGTTTGTTTGGAGGCAGCCACGGGTGGGAGAGTCCAAGCCAATGTCCTCCGGATGTTTTCCTCAACACCCACCGAGTGCAATTAACGCCGAGACGCCCGTCTGAAAAAAGGGAAATTGTCCCCAAAAGTGGGTGAAGGTTCATGGACAATTATAGCACCTGGACTTCGCTCACCAGCGCCGGCCGCTCCTGCCCTGCTTGGCAAGGGAGCACAAAAACATTTGGCTAATGAGTTACGGGTCCATCCCCGGGGCGGCCCTGCCATCACACCCCGCTGGCCCCAATCAGGGACATTTTGCAATCCAGGACGTTATTTCTGTGCAGTTGGAGTTTAAACTTTGCCACTTGGGTCAGGGCATCGCAGAGGAGGAAGAGGAGGAGGAGGAGGAGGCTGGGCTCGGTGTCCACTGCACTCAGAGAGGGTTGAGAGGACAACCCGTGGGATCTCACACAGGTATGTCCCAGCTGCCAGCACTCAACAGGGCCCCGTGTGACCATCAGGGTTCCCTGGGAGGATTGAGGGTGAAGGACAGGGTATAATAAAACCCTGGCCAGACAAATGTCACAGTCATGACGCTGTCCCCAAACCTGGCTTGGAGGACACTTGAGTCTGTGGTTAATTGGTTGGGAAGAGCAGTTGAGTGTTCAGTTGAGTGTTGGGTTGGTGGTTGGGTGGTTGGGTGGTGAGTTGGTTGGTCAGTCAGTCAGAGAGTTGACTGGTCAGTGGGTTGGCTATTTGGTCAGTCCATCTGTTGGTCATTTGGCCAACAGGTTGACCATCTGGACCATTTCTTGACCAGCTCACTGATTGACTGGAGTAGTTGGGGTGTCAGTCAGCTGATTGGCCAGTTGGACCAGTGGTCAACTGGCCTGATGGCTCTCTCTGAGTCCAGGGTCTTGAGCAGTGCCTGGGGTGGCAGCGAGGGAGTGAGTCCCCTCCCTGGGGCTGAGTCCCCTCTCCTATCTCCTCCCCTTCACTTCCCCCCGCAAAATGATTAACCTGCCCTTCTGGGATGCTCACCCCCAGGCCAGGGCTGGAGGGGGGAGCTGACCCAGCCCTTCCTGCACTTGACTGCCAGGGAGCCCCTGGCTGGGCCGTTCTGGGGGAAAAATAGAGGATTGGGGAGTTTCAGCAGCTGGAAGGAGGTGGGGGGGGCCACTGCCATGCTCGGAGCTCCCACATCCTGTGCTCTCCCTCCCACACATGCAGGGCTTTGCCAGATGTGCCCACATCTGTGCACAGACAGATGCAAACATGCTCCCTGCTCCCTTCCCACCTGCCCCACGATTCAGGGTGTCCCCAGAGCTGGGCAGCTTGTGCAGGAAGGGGGACATGGGGGACAACCATGGGTTTGGGGACTGACACTGTCATCTCACAGCCATGGCCTCCAGCACGGGCAGCCTTGACAGCCTGGACCTGCTGGACCTCCTCTTTGACCGGCAGGATGGGATCCTGCGCGGGGTGGAGCTGGGAACGCTGCCGGGAGCCTGGCACGAGGACAGGGTGAGACCCCCACGCCGGGGGCCCGGCCCCACTGGCCCCTGGGTCAGCTCTCGTGGGCACCCTGGGGTGACAGTGCCCTGTGGTGATGGGTGCTGTGTCCCCACAGCGTGTCCAGGACAGCGAGGACTTCCTCAGCTCCATCCTGGGCTCTGGGGACTCGGCGTCAGACTCGCCCAGCTGGTCCCCGGCCACCAGCGACAGTGGGGTCTCCGAGGACCCCCCCTCTGACCAGCACGACAGCCCCCCCAGGTGCTGTGACGGGGGTCCCCGAGAGGTCCTGTATCCCTACACCAACCCCTGCCGGGCTCAGCCCATCCCAGGGGGGTCTGGAGTCCTGCACCCCGAGGTCTCCATCGACCTGGGTGAGCCACACTGCACAAGGAACTGGGCTGGGGGCACTGGAGGGACTGGGGGGACTGGGGAGCTGAGATGGGTGGGGAAGCTGGGGTCTCTAAGGGCTTGTGAGGAAATTAGGGGAGCTGAAGGGACTCGAGGGAACTGGGGAGAACTGGGAGGTCTGGAGGACTAGAGGGGAGGCAGGGCAAGTGGGAACTGGGCTGAACTGGGCAGATTGGCGTTGGTGGGGAAGGCTGGAAGAGGAGAGGGGTTGGGGATACTGGAGATGCTGAGCTGGGCTGAGCAGCACAGGGTGTTGGTAGGGGCTGGGGCAGGACCAGAGGGACAGTTTGGGGGGGCAGAGTCAGGGTCATGGGCTGGGCAGCAAGTCACCCCAGCTCTGGGGCCGTGGCGGGGTGAGGGTCAGCCCTGGGTGAGGGACAGCAGGGACAGAAGGGGACACAGTGTTGCTGACAGCCCTGCTCTGCCCTCACCCAGACATGTGGCATCCCGGGTTCTTCCTGGAGGAGAGCCAGGACCTGCCCGTGGTCTCCCCACCTGAATCCTGCACTCTCACTGTCAAGGACCTGCTGCTCTCGGGCAGCTCTGACAATGTGAGTCCCTGTGTCCCCAACGCTCCCTGTCCCCAGCCTTGTCCCTTCCTGGACACTGCTCTGCCCAATTCCCATCCCTCCCCTTTCCCACACTAGGGTCCCATCCCTTGTCCGTTCCTGGACCACGATCCCCACCATTCTTGCCCCTATCCCTCCCCATCCCCACACTTGTCCCCTTTCCCACACCACGCAGAGTGGCTGTCCCTTCCTGGCCCATGATGCCATCCCTGTGCCCACCCCGTGTGGTCCCCACCCCAGTGCCCGTGGTCACCATTCCCTGTTCCCACAGCAGCTGCAGGCTCCCAGCTCCCTGCTCCACCCAAGCCACGGCCAATTCCAGGAGCTGGTGCTGACTGAGGACGAGAAGAAGCTGCTGGCAAAGGAGGGGGTGACGCTGCCCACGCAGCTGCCCCTCACCAAGGTGGGTCCTGCCATGCCTGGGAGGGGTGTGGAGTTGGGGGTCCCCACCCCAGCACCCCTGACCCCTCCTCTGTCTCTCCCAGTATGAGGAGCGGGTGCTGAAGAAGATCCGGCGGAAGATCCGGAACAAGCAGTCGGCCCAGGAGAGCCGCAAGAAGAAGAAGGAATATATCGATGGGCTGGAGAGTCGGTAGGGACCCCAGCCCTCACACAGGGCATGGGGGCACCCCGGGGGGCACCCTGCTCCCTGCCAGGCCCCCTGGCTGTGCCCCGATCCCAGCCCCTGCTCCCTGTCCCCCAGGATGTCGGCGTGCACGGCCCAGAACCAGGAGCTGCAGAGGAAAGTCCTGCACCTGGAGAAGCAGAACTCGTAGGTGTTCCCAGGGTGGGATGGGGACAGTGGGGAGTAGGACGGGGTTGGGACAGCCTCCTTGCCCCTGGTCTGCCCTGGGGGGCAGAAGAGGCCTGGGGGGCTCATGGGCTCTCCCTGTTCCCAGATCCCTCCTGGAGCAGCTGAAGAAGCTCCAGGCCCTCGTGGTACAGTCCAGCAACAAGGCGGCACAGACGGGAACCTGCCTCGCGGTGCGTGGGGACCCAAACCCCCAGGCTCCTGGGTTTGGGAAGGGGGATCCATGGAGATGTGCTGGAAGGGATGGATGGATGGATGGATGGAGGGAGGGAGGGATGGGTGGAGAGTAGGGATGGGTAGGTGGGTGGATAGATGAAGGGATGGATGGAGTAAGCAATAAAGACAAGGATGGGTGGATGGAGACAGGGATGGATGGAGGTGCACTGGCAGGAGCACACACACCAGGAGGGATGCAGGGATGGATGCGGTTCTGGTTCCAGCTGTGTCCCAACTCCTGGACCCCTCCACTGTGTATGGTGACATCCCCTCTGTCCCCAGGTCCTGCTGCTCTCCTTCACCCTCATCGTCTTCCCCTCCATCAGCCCCTTCGCCTCCAGCAAGGCTGAGGCAAACGGTGACTTCAGGCCAGTGCGAGGTGAGGGCTGTGCTGGGGCTGAGTTGGGGTTGTGCTGGGGCTGAGCTGGGGCTGTGCTGGGGCTGTGCTGGGGCTGAGCTGGGGCTGAGCTGGGGCTGTGCCAAGCTCAGCTGGGCAGTGCCAGGGCCGTGCCAGGCCCTCGTGGTCCTGCCCCATGCCCTGACCCTCGCTGGTGCCGCTCAGTGTTCTCCAGGTCCCTGCACAACGCCGCCGCCTCCCGCGTGGTTTCCACGCAGCCCCAGCCCGGGGAGGAGAAGCCCCGGGAGCCGCTGTGGGCAGAGCACCCGGACCAAGCCCCCGAGACCCTGCACGAAGCGTTTGGGGGCCACACACACCTGGACAAGGTGTCCCTCAGGAATGACACACAGGCCCTGCCGCCCGAGGGGCTGAGCCGAGGGGCTGGTGCTGACCCCGTGCCAGGGGGCAGTCCCACGCCACACCAGGGCCTGGCATCGCTGGCCTGGTCCGAGGCTGGGCACGGCCATCCCACAGAGCTGGAGCTGGCCGAGGAGCTTTAGGGCAGCACCCACCCAGGGACCACAGGGGATGCCACGGGGTGACACAGCACCTCATCCCCTACGGGACAAGCCCTCAGGGTGACCCCTCCAGGATCTGCCTCCAGCTGCTGGACCCACTTGGCTTTGATGTATCTGTGAACTGGGAAGAGGAGACTGGTTCCCACTGGCCTTACTGGGAGGGCAGTGGAAGTTGTGGAAGGGACTTGGGGTCACTCAGGATGGGGCTGAGGGAGCAGGAGGGGCCCTGGGCTGGTTGGTTACTGATGGTGCAACTGGTTGGTTTTGGTTTGGGGTTTTGTTGGGTTGGTTTGATTTTTTTTTTTATTTTATTTTCATCTTTAAATACAAATTATTTTGGAAAAAATCCACCTGATTTAATTTAAAAGGGGGTGATCCACAAGGTTTCAAGGAGCCTCGGGCCAGGGTGAACTCGAGCCCAACTGCCACAAGGCAACGAGGCCCAGGAGAGGTGGGACACATGGCCAGGCCCAGTGGGACACCAGGGCACATCCCACAGCTCCCAGCCCTGTGTCCAACTGGGATCCAGTACCAGTCCCCTTCCCTGACCAAGTGACACAGAATCATAGAATCATGGAAGGGTTTGGGTTGGAAGGGACCTTAAGGACCATTCACTTCCCTGGGCAGGTGCACTTTCCACTATCCCAGGTTGCACCAAGCCCTCTCCAACCTGGCCTTGGACACTTCCAGGGATGGGGCAGCCACAGCTTCTCTGGGAAAACCTGTCCCACATCCCCCAGACCACGGGCTGGGCTCAGCCAGGACATCGTGGTGGCTCATCCCAACTCCCCTGTGCCAGCTGTCCCTGTGACCCCAGGTCACCACCCCAGCGCCAAGCCCAGCTCCAGCTGTGCCCCACAGCTGCCTTCTCTCAGGACAGGAACTGGGAAGTTGGGACATTTCAAGGAGCAAAGCCCTTCCCAAGCCCGTGGGTGCAGCTGCCCCGCCACATGTGCTTCAAGTGCATTTAATACTTACATAAAAAAAGGGACAATATTTAAGGGTATAAAAAAAAGTCAGTAGGAAAAGCGGCACGGACGAGTGTCTGGAGAGAAGGAACAGTCTGGCTCAGGTGAGGAGAGGCTCCACCTTCATCTTCTTCCCCGGCGGCGGCCCCGTGTCCGGGCTGGGACACTCCTGCTCCAGCCCCTCGTGGCGCTCCCGCGGCGCGTTCCCAGGACACGGCGCTCCCGTGCCGTTGTGCTGGCAGAGGGGCTCCTCCTTCAGCCACTTCCCGGGGGGCAGCAGCAGCTGCTCCGGGAGCTCCGCGCTCTCCACCACCACCGGCCCCGTCCACTCGGGCACCTCCAGCCCCAGGTGCTTCATCAGCTTCGTCATGACGTCATCGACGTAGGCGTGGATGCGCAGGTCGGCCTGTCTGTCCTGGGGTGGGGACACGGCGCTGGGCACAAACGGCCCCTCCCGGGCACAGGGCGATGTCCCCGGGACGGGACGTCATCCCCGGAGGGACACACGGCCCGGCAGCCACACCTCGGGACACGGGGACAGAGGGCAGGGACAGGGACAAGGGGACAGTGACATCCCACAAATCCGGGCATTAAGGACTTCGGACAATCAGGGCACCAAAACCAGGGCTGAGCATGAACTGCTACGTGCTGAGTCAGGTCCAGGTGGGATCTCAGGGAAAGGTCCTTCCCCCAGAGGGTGGTGGGCACTGCCCAGGCTCCCCAGGGCAGTGGGCACGGCCCCAAGGCTGCCAGAGCTCCAGGAGTGTTTGGACAATGGGACAGGGGGGATTGTTGGGGTGTCTGTGCAGGGCCAGGGGTTGGACTGATGATCCCTGGGGGTCCCTTCCAACTCAGCATATTCCACGATTTCACTGGGCTTTGATTCACCAAAGGACACATCAGGCTTTGGGCTGAGTTTTTATTCTGCTCTTAAGATTTGCTTGGATAAGGTTGGACAGGGCTTGGAGCAACCTGTTCCAGTGGAAGGTGTCCCTGCCCATGGTAGGGGGTGGAATAAAATGAGCTTTAAGGTCCCTTCCCACCCAAACCACTCTGGGATTCTAAGATTTACCTGCAATTTCTGTTTCTCAGGAGCTGCAGGTTTGACTCCCAGCCTGTTTGCCTGCTAAGAGAGGCCACCCGGGAGGGGACGACGTGCAGGGACAAAACTGGGCTGGGTCTGGAAGAGGTGACAGGAGGGGAGAGGAGCAGCACAGTGGTGAGGACTCTCACTCACGTGTTTGGTTGCTTGGAGGTTCACTATGACCAGCTTCCCCCCTCTCTTCTTGGTGATCAGCGGGAGGTTCCCACTGGGCTTGATCTGCAGGGAGGTCCCCAGGGTGACGGAGAGATCGGCTTTCCTGCGGGGAGGAGACAAAAATGCACAGCCATGGGATGGTTTGGCGTGGAAGGAACCTTAAAGCTCATCCGGTGCCATCCCCTGCCATGGGCAGGGACACCTTGCACTGCCCAGGGTGCTCAGTACCTGCAGGCTTCGTCTGCCAGCGTGAGGTCACGGTCGGGCAGGGAATCCTCCCAGTCCAGGATAGTGTCTCTTAACTTCCCTCTGGAAAACACACACAGGGACCACGTTGTCCCTGCCAGGTGGGAACAGGCAGCAGAGCTGCCCTGGCAGAGGTGACAGTGACCCAGACCCTGTCCCAGCCTCCCTGTGAGGGAACTGTGAGACTTCCCTGCACCCTCAGCTGCTTCTCCTGAACCCAAGGGGCTGTTGGCTATTCAGAGGGGTCCCTGCCATGCCACATCCAGTGTCCCAACAGGGATCCGCCCCTACCTCCAGGGATCCATCCCCACCCCCAAGGATCCCTCCCCACTCCAGGGATCNCTCGCACGGATCCCTCCCCACCCCAGGGATCCCTCCCTATCCCTCCCCTCCCCAGGGATCCCTCCCTATCCCTCCCCACCGCAGGGATCCCTCCCCACCTGCACGCCCGCAGCCCCCGGGCCTTGGTGACGCTGCAGAGCCTGCCGGTGGGTTTCAGCCCCATGCTGCCCACCACGGCGTCCCGCACGTACTGCCTGCGGGGACACGGAGCCACTGAGGGCCTGGCACTCCGGGAGGGGCTGCACTGCCCCCCCGACCCAGCCCGGCCTGGAAAGCCCAGCCAGGCCCCCGGCCCGGGCTCGGGCCACACGCACTTGCCGCATTTCACGCACTCTTCCACAAACATGTTCCCGTGCAGCTCCGCCAGTTTGTCCCTGCAGGAGAACGGCACGGGTGAGGTGGGAGAAGGGGGACAGCCCTGGGGCAACATCCCCTTCCTCACCAAGGCCCTGAAGCTCCAGGGCTTCCCTGCGTTCCAGCTCTGCCAGGCAATGGCACCACAGCAAGGGCTGGGGAGGGACAGCATGTCCTGGCTTTTTAATTGCAATGCTTCCACCTGCAGCAGCGATCCCACCTCCTGATCCAGCTCCAAGCTCTGCTCCTGGGAGCACCTGGATCTTTGGTTTTCTAAGCACCTCTCTGCTCCTGTGCCAGCCCAGCCCTCTGACATTCATTTTCCCTAAAACTCCCCTTGAGCTCAGAGCAGAAGCCAGAGGAAAACACGGCCACCCTCTCCCTGCGTTCCTCCAAACCCCACACCAACTGAGAACCTCCTCCAGGGCAGATGAGATGGGACTGACTTGATTTCCCGCAGTCTGGCCCAAGTTCAGCAGTGCTTACTCAAGCACAGGCTTCATTTGGGTGGCAGAGCCAGGCTTAACACAGAGTTCTGTCCTTATTCCCTATTCCTTTTCCCATGGCTCTTTGGTTTGAACAGGCAAAGGTGGGGCTGGGAGAGGACTTGGGGCCCTCAATACCAGGAAATGCCTCCTGGAGCAGCTCTGCTCAGCCAGAGATGGCTGAAGATATTTGTGAGAAGCATCTTCCCTGAGGTTCCTTCGTGCTCCTCATTCCCATCCCCACTCGTGGAATCCCAGAATGGCCTGGGTTGGAAGGACCTCAAAGCCCACCCAATTCCACCCCTGCCATGGACAGGGACACCCTCCACTAGTCCACGGTGCTCCAAACTGGCCTTGGACACTTCCAGGGATCACAGAATATCCTGAGCTGGAAGGGACTCACACGGATCATCACGTCCAACTCCTGGCCCTGCACAGGACCTGGACAATCCCAACCATGTGCCCAGAGTGTTGTCCAAGGGCTGTTTCCCTTTTTCTATCCTTGTTTCCAGGGACGGAGCACCCACAGCTTTTCTGGGAAACCTGTTCCAGCGCCTCACCACCCTCAGCATAAAAACCCAAAGGCAGAACGTCAGCTCCAGACACTCAGCATTTTCAAGCCTCAGTGACTCCCTTCATTCCACTTTCTGCTGCTCTGCCCTCCCCTTTCCAGGCAGCTCCGAGCAGTTTCCCTCCCGAGACAATCACCAGCTGCTCTTAAGTGCTGGGAATGGGTTTTGTAACAGGCTGGAGTCCGTGAAGGGCGTCACGAGGGCTGGGGGAGAGGCAGTTCCTCTGAGGACACCTCGGGAACAGCCACTCCAGTCCCCCCACGCAGGGAGTGCAGCTCTCCTGCCCTCAGCTCCCGCGTGTCCAGCTCCCTGCAGGGGGAACTCTCGGAATCCCTGGGAATCCTCCGTGGGATCCCGACCTCGCAGACCGCCGGTAAGTCAGAGCGGTTCCGGCCACGGGACCCTCTCTCTCTCTTGCTGCTCTTGGAGATTCCCAAATTTATGGAGAGGCCAAATGCTCTGCAAGGCTCTTTTGGGCCCGGCACTGATTTTATTGTCTCTCAAGGAATTCAATTGAAGCAGCCCAAGACCCAGCACTCTGGGAGCTCCAGCAATGCTGGTAAACTGGGGCGAGACACATCTCAGCACCCAGAGCCATTCCAGGGGCTCCCACCCTCCCTCCACCCCTCTGGGTGTGTATGGAGGGGGTGGAAAGCCCCCTGAGCACAGCCCTGAGCCATTCCCAGGGGAATGTGTCCTGCTTGGATGCAGCTTCTCACCCCCAGGGCCCTGGTCCCCCAGGGGTGCTCCCGGCAGCACCGGCACCTCCAGCACCACCACCTGGATGGGGCCAAGCTGGATGGGGCTGGAGCAACCTGGGATAGTGGAAGGTATCCCTGCCCATGGCAGGGGGTGGAATGAGATGATCCTTCAAGTCCATCCCAACCCAAACCATTCTGGGATTCTACAATTCCAGGACCTGTTTTTCTTGTGCACAAAAAGGCACCTGGGAGCATTTCCAGGGAGGAACAACCAAGGATGACTCAATTCCATGGATTAGAACCACAACCTCCCTCCTCTAAATTCCAGCTGGTTTATCCCCTTCCAGTTTCCACTGCCCCGTATCAGATTCCTTGGGAATCAAATCCCTTACACAGGGCTGGGAAAGGCAGTACCGTGGGAATCCTGAACGCACGTGAAGGCCATCCACGTTCTGGCTGACCAGGAATTTCAGGATTCCAACCCTCTGCAGCCCCAGCAGCGCCATGTGAGTCTTGGAGGGTCTGGCATTCTCAAAGGTGGTGTCGAATTTTGGGGAGAGCCCTTTCTCTTCCATAGTCCACACACCATTGGGGCCCCTGCAGCCACGGGAAAGAGGGAGAAGGGAGAGCTCAGGCTCCATGTGCCACATCCATGTGGGATGAGCCAGGCACCGTGAACTGGAGGTCGTGGATCACCAGGATTCTGGTGGTCGAGGCAGGCAGAGCACACAGGGGGCTTTTGTGGGAACAGCTGGATGTCAGACACATGTGCAAGAGGGAAAAGGGTGTGCACAGCTGGATGATCCAGGATGGAGAAGGTCTGGCTGGAGCAAACCAGAGTGTGCCAGGAGCTTTCCAAGCTGGAAGATGGACTCGGAGGAGGCGCCACGGCCTTACCTGAAGTCGGGGATCCCCGAGGCCGTGCTGATTCCTGCCCCTGTGTGGAACACCACATTGGAGGAGCTCCTGATCAGCTCTGCCAGCTCCCGAACCTTCTGCTCCAGCTCCTCCGGAGGGTCGAAAATCTGGGCAAAGAGACAAAGCAGGAACGGGGGGATGTGGGGGTGGATCTCCACGGGGAACATGTGGGCATGGATTACACTGGGAGGGAATTCCTCCCTGGGAGGGTGGGCAGGCCCTGGCACAGGGTGCCCAGAGCAGCTGTGGCTGCCCCAGCCCTGGGAGTGCCCAAGGCCAGGTTGGAGCACCCTGGGACAATGGAAGGTGTCCCTGCCCGTGGGATGATCCTTCAGGTCCATTCCAACCCAACCCACTCTGTGATTCCATGACTCCACACACCTCCCAGGAACCCACAGCTCTTCCTTATCCACAAAAGATCCCACATTCCTTAACAACAGAAGCATGTGATGGGAGAGGAACCCCCTTGTCCGAGCCCTCTCCGTGCAGGAGGCTGGACTGGAACACCCAGAGCTCCTGGGGGTTTGTTCTCTCACGGGCAGCTGGTCCAGGCTGGGCTCCAGGAGGGTCCCGGGGCCACCCCTCGTGTGCTCAGCCTCAGCTGTCCCCAGCAGTGCCACCAGCTCTGGGGACAGGGCAGGGCCAAAGAACAGCCAGGGGCACAGAGGGAGCCGTGGAGGTGGGACAGGGGGCTGGAGGGGCTCTGTGCCCACCTGGACTGCTGTGCTGGGCACGGGACTGGACTCCTGAGGGGCTTCTCCAGCCCCATCTCCTGGGGACAGGGACAAGGACAGGCCCCTGGGTGTCCCTGTCCCCTCACCCCAAACCCTGTTTTATGCTTCCCAAGGACTGCTGGGGCTGGGGGGCACCTGGGGGACACAGGGAGGGGACACAGAAGGGGTCATGGGGTGAGACCTGGGGGACACAGGAGGGGACATGGAAGGGGGCCATGGGGGACACAGGGAGGGGA
>VWZG01010889.1:0-10396 GCA_013396735.1 Grallaria varia
CTCCAAGGGTCACCCCAAGGCTTTCACAAGGGACCCCGTGGCCGGGAGCTGTGTAGGGGGTCGCTGTCCCCTGTCCCTGTCACCAGGTCCCCAAGGCGGGGGGGTCACGGCTGTGGCTTGCAAAGCCCGACACCCTCCATAGGGAAACTGAGGCACGGGTTTTGGGGCACACGGGTGGCACTGCCCGGCCTGCCCCCCCTCCCCGAGGGCCCCTGCAGAGCCCCCGGCCCTGCTGGCAGCTGGCATTTAATTCCTGCCCGCCCCAGCCCGGGCGCACGTCCAGCCCTCACTGTGAGCCTCTGTTCTCCCCTGGTCCTGGGAGGGATCCCAGGCCCCGCTAACTCAGATTTAGTTTATTCCAGGCTTGATTGATTTATTTATTCCCCCCTTTCCCCCCGCCCCTTTCCCCAGGCCCTGATGCTCGGTGCCAGCTGGGGACACGGCCACCGCAGGGGGACAGGAGGTGTCTTTGCTCCCCGCTTTGTGCCATGGCTGGGGGGCTGGATGGGGCCATTGCAAAGCCCATCCCGGGGGGCTCCGAGACCACCTGTCTCCTCGCTGGCCCCTTTGTCTCCGAGCCGTGTGAGATGCCACATCCTGCACCGCCAGGGGCTCTTGGTTGAGGAGACGCGGTGGGTGCTGCCCCCTCCCCTAAAATCACCCCACAAACCCCCAGCCTGTCGCTGTGGAGCTGGTTTTGGGCCCTTTGTCATCATCATCATCATCACCCACGCTGGGAGATGCTCAGGGCGCTCTTGCTGTCTCCTGAACAGGGTCTGAGAGGGTTTCTGGGGACATGAAGTGCTTATCCTCAGGTGACATTTGGGATCAAGAGGTTTTGGGCTAATGGCCTCTTTGTCGTCACCACCATCATCATCGTCATCATCACCCACACCAGGAGATGCTCAGGGTGTTCCTGCCCACAGCTGTCCCCTGAACAGGGTCTGAGGGGCTCGTGTGACACTTGGGGACACAACATGCTCCGGCATCCCCCTTGGTGGCTTGCAAGTGGCGTTCCCCTCTGTCGCCATCCCATTTCCCTGCTGCCATTATCCCATTCCCGGCACTGGCGATCCCATTTCCAGCCCCGGTGCAGCCCTGACAGCTGGGGTTCCTGCCCCACACACCCCGTTTATGGCACAACCTTTGTGTGCAGAGCCGAGGCGATCAGATAATGAGCGTTTCCTCCCAATTCCTGAGCAGGACAATTGCAGCCACTCCCACCCGGCACCAACTTTGTGCCTCGTGGATGATCTGGGGTCACCTGGAGGAGCCCCATCACCCCGCGGGAAAGCAGGATGGGTTGTCTCTCGTGGTCCAAAAAAGCCTTAAAATTCATATACTCTCCGATTTGAGGGGTCCGGAGTAGGGAAATACCCATTTTCCATGGAGGAAAACGTATCTTGGATCATTTTTTAGCCCATGCCAATGCTATCCTGAGTGTTTGGGGTCTCTGTAGGAGCTCAGGGCTGTCCAGGAGCACTGGAGAGAGGGGTGACTGTGCCGTGGGGTCCCGGCTCTCCCTGCCTGCTCCGTGCCAGGACAAGGGTGTCCAGAGTCCGCCGTGGTTTCGGTATCACTTGGCAGGGCCGAGCCACCCGTGCAAAGAGCACCCTCAGCATGAGCAGATTTTGGCCCCTGGTTCACTCACAGAGGTTCACCCAACCCGTCACCCGCTGTCCCCTGGTTTGCTCACAGAGGTTCACCCAACCTGTCACTCTCTGTCCCCTGGTTCGCTCGCAGAGGTTCACCCAACCCGTCACCCTCTGTCCCCTGGTTCGCTCGCAGAGGTTCACCCAACCTGTCACCCTCTGTCCCCTGGTTCGCTCACAGAGGTTCACCCAACCCGTCACCCGCTGTCCCCTGGTTCGCTCGCAGTTCACCTAACCTGTCACCCGCTGTCCCCTGCCTGTCCCCTCCACGTGTCCTTGGAGCACACCAGGTCTTTCCCCTTCAGAGGGGAGGGTGGCAGCCCCTGTGGGTGCTGGGTTGGTGGGAGAACCTGCTTGGCAGCACCCCACGTTCCACAGGGGTGTCACAGGGTGGTCCCATCCCGCCTTGACCCCATCGAGGGGGTTTCTGCACGGGCAGGACAGTGGTGGGTTTGGGGGTGGAGATGGATGGGGAGGTGGTGACTGCCTTCAGAGGGGCTTTGGTTTTGGATCTGGCTTTTACAGCCTCCAGCTCCTCTCCGCTGGGGAATGTGTCCTGGGATGGGGATGGAGGTGCTGGCTGCGACCTGGGATGGGGAGGACTGCCTGGGATGGGGGTTCCTGCCTTCCTCCCCAGCGTAAGGTGCTCCCCCAACTCTCAAGCCTGGGATCAGCCTCCTTCTCCCAGTCCATGACCCCCCCCAAACTGGGGGGTTCTGCATCCCCCTGTCCCTGCTAGTGGCCCACTAGCCCCAAATTCCCCCTGCCAAGGCAATGGGGGCTGCATTTGGGGGGATCTGACACCAACACCGTGGCAGGATCAGCATCCCCATCCCGATCCCCATCCCGATCCCGGGGTGCCCGTGGCCCCCCGCCAGCTCGGGGTGCCTGTGCCCAGGCACTGCGTTCCCACGCCCCCGTGGGGGCGGCGGGGCTGGCAAAGGGGGGGAACGGGGAGGGGGGAGCCCCATAAAGGGCCGGGCAGGGCCCGGGCAAGCCCAGGGAAGGCAGCAGGCGCTGTTGGAAGGGAGGCTTGGCAGGAGGAGCCCCCCGGGGCTGAGGGATGCTCTGATGCTTGGGCTGGGCGCGGGGTGTAGCCCCTGGCGCCAGGGCTGCTTGGCAAGCAGAGCTGGCGGGGGGCCCAACCTGCCCGCCCCCCACCCTTGCTGCTGCTTTACACACCCCCGGATTCTGGGGTCGAGCCTTATTTCCCATCCCCACCGTCCTAGCAGGGTGTCCCCCATGCTGGGATGTCATACTGGGGGCTGGCGAATGGCCTGGTGGGGGTCCTGCCATGCCTTGGCTTTGGTCGCTGCCCCCTCACCTGCTCCAGTTCATCCCACCCCACCAGTGCTGGCAAAGTGCTGGGAGCCCCTCGCTGTGCCCCATTCAGCTGTCGTGTGCCTAATCCTGCCCGGCTGGAGGGGGTGGCAGCTGGGATGTAGGAGGGACCCCCTTGTCCATTGTCCCTTGCTGGGACACTCGGGGTCCTGTCCCTGCCCGAGCCCACCAAGCCCCCACCCCCCCAAACCGCACATGGGGGAGCAGAGGTCCCTCTTTGTCCCCTCCTGCGCAAGGGGAGGGGGAGATTAGGAGTGTGTGTGGGGTGTCTGGGTACCCCAGGCCCCGGCATGGGGGGCTCTGTGCCCCAGTGTCCCCACGGCTTGGGCACGTGGGGTGCAGCCGAGCCCCCCCAGCAGCGATGGGGACACGCGGTGGGGCTGGAGGAGAAGCCAAGGGGTGGCAGCAGAAGAGGGAGGGGGGTCAGGGTGATGCCCCCCCACCCCGTGCTGGCAGATGGATGGGGTCTGAGCTGGGGCAGGTGTTTCCCATGCACTCAGCATTAACCCTTGGGGTGCCGGCAGCTCCGGGGCAGATCCGGGGGCACCAGGATGGGATGGGATGGGATGGAGGTGCCTTCGCTGGGAAAAACCTGCTCGGGGAAAGGTGGGAGGGAACAGATTCCCACAGGAGCTCGGGAGCAGCCTGGCTCCTTGGGGGGGCGGAAAACAGCCCCCGGGCACCTCTCCCACCGCCGGCCCCTCGGGTGGGAACACGGCGAGGTGCCCAACCCTTCCCCACAAAGTGGGGTGTGCTCCCCTGGGAGCCGCCGGCACAGCGGCATCGAGCCGGCACAGGGACCTGGGAGCCATGAGGGACGTGCTGGGGGACACCCTGTGGGACAGCCCGGCCTGGGGACAGGTACTGGGGGGACACCCTGTGGGACAGCCCAGCATGGGGACAGGTACTGGGGGGGACCCTGTGGGACAGCCCGGCCTGGGGACAGGTACTGGGGGGACACCCTGTGGGACAGCCCGGCCTGGGGACAGGTACTGGGGGGACAGGATGGGACAGCCTGGCCTGGGGACAGGTACTGGGGGGACAGGATGGGACTGGGGGGGAACAGGATGGGACTGGGGCACCCTGTGGGACAGCCCGGCCTGGGAACAGGTACGGGGGGGGGACACCCTGTGGGACAGCCTGGCCTGGGGACAGGTACGGGGGGGGGACACCCTGTGGGACAGCCTGGCCTGGGGACAGGTACGGGGGGGGGACACCCTGTGGGACAGCCTGGCCTGGGGACAGGTACGGGGGGGGGACACCCTGTGGGACAGCCTGGCCTGGGGACAGGTACGGGGGGGGGACACCCTGTGGGACAGCCTGGCCTGGGGACAGGTACGGGGGGGGGACACCCTGTGGGACAGCCTGGCCTGGGGACAGGTACGGGGGGGGGACACCCTGTGGGACAGCCTGGCCTGGGGACAGGTACGGGGGGGGGACACCCTGTGGGACAGCCTGGCCTGGGGACAGGTACGGGGGGGGGACACCCTGTGGGACAGCCTGGCCTGGGGACAGGTACGGGGGGGGGACACCCTGTGGGACAGCCTGGCCTGGGGACAGGTACTGGGGGGACAGGATGGGACTGGGGGGGAACAGGATGGGACTGGGGGCACCGAGTGGGACAGCCCTGCATGGGAACAGGTACTGGGGGGAGGTTGGGATGGGACTGGGGGGCTGCTTTCTGCTGCTGAGCCAAAGCGTCCCCCCAGAATCCCTCTGTGCGTATTTGGGGACGTGGGGGTGTCCCGGGGGACCTTTTTGCATTGGGAATGCTTTGGTGGCACCCCCCCAGCTCCCCTCTGTACTGACTGTGCTGCACCCACCCTCCCTTTTCCGTGTCCCTTCTCCCCAAGTGCTGCTGGGGGGGTCCCTTAGGGGTGACTTCAGGGAGCTGCCTGCCCTGGCAAGGGGACACACATGCGGGGATGTGTCCCCCCCTCCTCCCAGGACCCAGCACCCCCCCGAGCTCGCCCCAGTTCCCCTCCAGGTGGGTGCAGGTGCCCGTGGCACCCACAGGTCCCGGCGGGGGCCAAGCCTGGCTGGTCCCAGGTGTGCTGGTGGCAGCTGGGTGGCCTCGGCTGCCTCAGCCGTGACCGGGGCAGGAGGAGGGGGGCTGGAACCCCACACCCCAGGGAGCCAGCAGGGTGGGAGGGCCAGGACCCAGGGCTCGGCCCCGTGGAGCCCTGCCAGGACCTGGGGGCGAGGGGAAATCCAGGGGGTGATGGCACCCCCCCCCCCCCTCCTCCCCACCCCGTTCTCCTGGTGGCCCCTGGCGCTGCTGTGCCCCTTCCCAAAAGGGGTTTTGCAGCTGGATGAGCCTCTTGCAGGACCCCCCCAACGCAGGAGGTGGCACCCAGGGCTTGGCCAACAATCCATGGGGGGCTCAGAGGGATGTCTGGCTTGGGCCCAACGTGGGTCTTTCTCTCCTGCTCCAGGCCAAGAGGAAGCTGGACCTGGAGGGTCCTGAATTTCGCACGCCCAAGGGGAAGGTGCAGGTGCCCAGCCCCAGGAGTAAGTGGTGCTGGGTGAGGTGGGACAGGAGGGAGCTGGGAGAGGGCTGGACCCCACTTCTGTCCCCTCTTACAACCATGTCCCCTCCAGTACTGCCCTGTGTGACCTACATGCCACCCTGAAGAGAGGACAGAGCAGTCTCGTGTCCAGCCCTGTGTCACTTCCATCCACACTAAGGAGAGGACAGGGAAGCCACCTCTGTCCCATGGCCCTGGCTAAGGAGAGGGCAGGGGCATCTTTCATCTCCAACCGCATGTAACCTCTCTCCCACATTCCACAGAAAGGAAAGGACATGGTGGTCTCTCGTGTCCAGCCCCATGTCACCTCCATCCCACGTCCTGTACTGAGGAGAGGACAAGGAGGTCTTTCATGTCCAGCACTGTGTCACTACCATCCCACATCCCACACTAAGGAGAAGACAGGGGGTTTTCTCATATCCAACCCCATGTCACCTCCATCCTATATCCCAAACTAAGGAGAGGACAGGGGAATTTCTCATTTCCAACTCCGTGTCACTTCCATCCCAAACTAAGGAGAGGACAGGGGGGTTTCTCATGTCCAACTCCATGTCACTTCTGTCCCAAACTAAGGAGAGGACAGGNGTCCTGTACTGAGGAGAGGACAAGGAGGTCTTTCATGTCCAGCACTGTGTCACTACCATCCCACATCCCACACTAAGGAGAAGACAGGGGGTTTTCTCATATCCAACCCCATGTCACCTCCATCCTATATCCCAAACTAAGGAGAGGACAGGGGAATTTCTCATTTCCAACTCCGTGTCCCTTCCATCCCAAACTAAGGAGAGGACAGTGGGGTTTCTCATGTCCAACTCCATGTCACTTCCATCCCACACTAAGGAGAGGACAGGGGGGTTTCTCATGTCCAACTCCATGTCACTTCCATCCCACACTAAGGAGAGGACGGGGCGGGTCTCTCGTTTCCCCCACAGCCCCCAAGTCACCCGGGGAGAAGACCCGCTACGACACCTCCCTGGGGCTGCTCACCAAAAAATTCATCTGCTTGCTGAACGAGTCCCCCGACGGCGTCGTGGACCTGAACCGCGCGGCCGAGGTGCTGGAGGTCCAGAAGCGCCGCATCTACGACATCACCAACGTGCTGGAGGGCATCCAGCTCATCCGCAAGAAGTCCAAGAACCACATCCAGTGGATGTAGGTGACGCCGGAGGGCTGGACAAGGGACGTGGAGATGGGAGGAAGGACGGGGGGTGGATGGGTGGCTCGGGGACGTGGAGGGCGTGCCGCGGTGTCACTCGGGCGCTGTCCCTGCTGGCAGGGGCACGGGGATCTTCGAGGACGCGGCGGTGACGGCGAGGCAGCAGGTGCTGCGGGGGGAGCTGGCCGAGCTGGCCAGGACGGAGCGGGCGCTGGAGCAGCTCGTGCAGGACTGTGCCCTGCAGCTCCGGCAGCTCGTCGAGGACGAGGCCAACCAGAGATATCCTTGCTGGGGGAGATGGGAAGTTGGGCAGGGTTTTGAGGAACCCTCGGAGCCTTTTCTCCGGTTGGCTTCCCCTGGCCTTGGGAGGATGTTTGGAGGGATGGGGGGGTGATGTCCTGCTTGCAGCCCCTCTTTTTCCTATACCTCATCCCCGGCCACGCTGGCGTACGTCACCTACCAGGACCTCCGTGCCATCAGCAGCTTCCAGGAGCAGACAGTGATCGCCGTGAAGGCTCCCCCAGAGACACAGCTGGAGGTGCCAGACTTCAGCGAGGTGTGTGCAGGTGCTGCTGGATCCACACCGTTCCTGGTGGGTTCCTCTGGGGAACCAGCCCAGCCTGACCCTGGGTGGTTTTGGGGTGACTCCTTGGGGCTGTTTGACCCTTGTCTGGTCCTTTAGGGGTCACAATGCCCTGTGTGGACCCTGCATGGGTTGGGGGCAGTGGGGTGGGATATGGGATACCTTCTGGGTGCCCCGCTGAGCCTTGCTCTGTCCCCCCAGGACAACTTCCAGCTCCACTTGAAGAGCACCAATGGCCCCATCGAGGTGTACCTCTGCCCGGAGGAGATCACAGAGGACAGCCCCACCAAGGACCACCCTGTCCCCTATGCCACCACCTCCCCACGGGACCACACCATACCCCTCTCCCCGCCAAACAGCTCCAGACCAGCCCTACAGCCACCCCACGCCACCCCCCAGGGCTGGGGGGGCACAGGAACCCCCTCCTCACCCTCGTCTCTGCCTCTGCCCATCCCGGGGGTGCCCAGCTCCCTGCTGGAGGTGGAGCCCGGGCTCCTGGGCTCGCCTGCCCACCTCCTGCAGCAGACGGAGGACCAGCTGCCCTGCACCCCCTCCCACCTGGACTTGGGACCCTTCGTGGCCTTCTCGCCCCCCCTGGAACAGGACAATTATCTCTGGGGGCTCGAGGGCGAGGGTGTCACTGACCTCTTTGATGCCTATGACCTGGGGGACCTGCTGAAGCCCTGAGTGTCCCCCCCAGGCCCCGTTGCCTTTGTCCCCTCCGGTCACTCGTGTGCTGAGCACGTGGGGTCTCTGTGGGGTGGCTGGAGAGAGTGGGGTGTGTTGGGGAGCACTGGGTTTTCTCAGGGTGGTGGTGGAGGGCTTGTGTTGCCCACCCTGTGTGGATTCTCCTCACTTTCCTGGGTTGGTTGTCACCTGGGGCTCTGTTTGTCCCAGAGAGCACCCTGGGATCCATCCAGGTCCTGCCCCAGAGTCCTCCTAAAAAACTGGGGGGGTGCCAGTGCTGATGCTCCCCACCATAACCCCCCAATGCTGGAGGACTGGGGGTGCCTTTGGGTGCCCCAGGTGGGTTAGGGCCACCCCTGGGTGGCTGAGAAACCCTTGCCCAGAATGGGCCGTGTCATGTTTTCCACTTGCTCCCCAGTTAAACTGGTTCTTCGGAGTCATGACAGGTCATTTCCAGCAGCAATTTTCCCCCACCACGGCTGGAATATCCTTAAAAAATCATTTAGGTGGGAAAGCTGAAGTCACCTTTGGGTGATGAGAGGATGAAGCTCATGAGGCTCCCGCAAATCCTTGACCTGGACACGGAGCTATATTCCCTGGGGGGCTGCAGCCCCTCTCCCCCAGTCCATACGAGCTCCTTCCAGCCTCTTGGAGCTATTGGTGCTGGGCTTATTGCAACTGGAGTGTACTGGGAGGAGGTGATGACCTGCAGAGAGGGGCTTGGGAAGCAGCATGGGAAAAGCCCCGGGATACAGGGCTGGATGCAGCTTTTAGTGATGCTATTCCTTGCCAAATATCCATAATTATTGCACTGTATTTATCCGGGCCCCCCCTTTGGTGTGGGGCTGGTGTGGGTCGGGGAGGGTTTGGATTTGTCAGTGGGTGTATTTAAGTTGTCCTTCCTTGAGTTTTTGGTGCTCCTGTAGTTTGGCTTGGAGGTGGTGTGGGTGAGAGTGTGTTTTGGCCTGGCAAAACTTGTGGCACTTGAGGTTTTCTGCCCGGGAGGGGTTGAAATAAAATAAAATTTTGGAGTTTATAAGGGGCTGTTTTCCTCTAAGCAGCAAAATGCTGGAGTGGTTTGCGAGGAGGAGGAGGGTGTTGGGTTGCTTTTGCTCCTGTTTTCAGCATAAAAAAGCCCATTTTGTGGCTTTTTGACTGGTCAACCTTCTCTGGAGGCACTGGTGGAGGGGATTGAGATGAAGCCATGAAAACAAGTCTGACCTGCTCCCGTTGGTGATTTCCAGCCCAAATCCAGCTGGGATGAGCCTTTGTGTGGCTTGAGTCCCTTAAACCAAGAGCCTGGGAAAAGCCCCAGGGATGGGGGTTGGGTCCCTATGGATCCTGAGGCTGGATGGGCTTGTACACCTGGATTTCAAGGCAGGTTTGGGGGCTGCAGAGCAAGATCCTGGGGGAGCTGTGCCTGCTGAGGGTCCTCCCCCAGTGTGCCGTCTGTGCTGGGGGTGACAACAGTGCTGGTGTTACCAGTGAGCAATGCTACCAGGTGATGCTCGGTGGTACCTGATATCCAGTGGTACCCAGTGATACCCAGCAGTACCTGGTGACTGCTGCTGGTACCTGGTGACTGTTCAGTGGTACCTGATGCCCAGTGGTACCCAGTGATGCCCAGCAGTACTGGTGACTGTTGCTGGTACCTGGATGCCCAGTGGTACCCAGTGATGCCCAGTGGTACCCAGTGATGCCCAGCAGTACTGGTGACTGTTGCTGGTACTTGGATGCCCAGTGGTACCCAGTGATGTCCAGTGGTACCCAGTGATGCCGAGTGGTACCTGGTGACTGTTACTGGTACCTGGACTGTTGCTGGTACCTGGATGCCCAGTGGTACCCAATGATGCCCAGCAGTACCTGGTGACTGTTCAGTGGTACCTGATGCCCAGTGGTACCCAGTGATGCCCAGTGGTACCCAGTGATGCCCAGCAGTACCTGGTGACTGTTGCTGGTACCTGATGCCCAGTGGTACCCAATGATGCCCAGTGGTACCCAGTGATACCCAGTGGTACCCACTGATGTCTGGTGATGCCCAGTGGTACCCACTGATGTCTGGTGATGCCCAGTGGTACCCACTGATGTCTGGTGGTACCTGAGGTCATGGCACATGTTGCATACTGAGGTGAGGAGGAGGAAGAAGAAAAGGAGGAGAGCCCCGGGCCAGGTAAGCCGGGAGAGGGGCCCAGAGTGCCATAGACGCGCCCCTGTCCCCATCCCCTGTGTCCCCCCGTGTCCCGCAGGAGCTCGGGGGTGTCCCTGGGCCGTGTGCCCCCCGCCCCAGCAGTCCCCGGGCCGGCCAGGAGGTGGCAGGGCCAACCCAGCCAAGGGGCTGTCCCAGCCCCGCTCCCGGAGGGGACCTCGGAGGGTCGGGGGGTGCCTGTCTGATGGGGGGGGGGCTTACCCATGGGGAACCCCCAAATCCCTCCTGCTCCCGCCCTGCCTG
>VWZG01010889.1:39037-60204 GCA_013396735.1 Grallaria varia
GGGGGGGGCGGGTACAGTGAGACCTGGATGGTTTCATCCCTGGAAGTCAACCCTTGACCTCTCTGTCCTTTAGATGACTATAAGGAGTTTGGTGTGAACTGTGAGAAGATGGCATCCGAGATCGAAGACCATATCCTTTGGGAAGGATGGGGGGGTCCCCGGGCACCGCCTGCTGGGGAGGGGCACGCGTGGGTTCGGGAGGGGTGGTGGGGACAGGACAGAGGGTCTCAGGGACAAGGACAGAGCGTGACAGGCTCTGCTGTGCTCGTTGCCTGCAGAGGGAGCCCAGACCACGGGTTAGAGGATGCTGAGGCTGATGATGCTGATGCGGAGCATCCCCTACCTTAGGCCGGGGGTCTGTGCATCCCCCTGAAACTGCTCTGCTCAGGGACCTGCCTTCATCCCTGGGGAAATAAACCCAAAGGCAGCCAAGGCCTTTTCCTGGAGCCTGCCGTGGGTGCCCGTGTGTCCCTCCCATCCATGGCAGTGTCCTACCAGTCCATGGCAATGACCAGGCTGGCAGGGATGGAGCTGCCTCCACCCACCCCCAGTTTAAGGTTTGGGGGTCTCCTGGCAGCCTCTCCAGACCAGGTCTAACCCCCTCCTGGGTCCAGTTTGATTTTTGGTGCATCCCAAACTCCATGCCCAAAGCTGCCAGCTCAGCCCATCTGCCCACATCCCGGCAGCGGGTGGCACTTTGGCCATCCAGGGAGGAGGGAACAGGCTGAGTCCTCTGCACCATGAACTTGTCACAGCACAGGGCTTGGTGGCAGTCCCTGAGCCCCACAGACTGACCTGGATGCCAGACATTCCAAGGCAGAGCTGTTGTCCTCACCACACCCCAAGCTGTGCTTCATCCTCCTGAACACGAGGATGGGGACACCTCCCACATGTGGGTCCATCAGGGGACCAAAGCCTTGTCGAGATGAGCCACCTCATCTGGTGGGCACCTGCCCCGGTGACACTCAGCAACTCCCTGGATTCCTTGACGGAGCCCACATATCTTCCAGGAGCTGAAGAGCACGGACATGAAGTATCGCAACCGGGTGCGGAGCAGGATCAGCAACCTGAAGGACCCCAAGAACCCTGGACTAAGGAGGAACGTGCTGTGCGGGGCCATCAAGCCCGGCCTCATCGCCCGCATGACCGCCGAGGTGGGCGCGGGGCGGGGGGCTTGGCGTTGGCACGGGGCTCACATCCATCCATCCATCCATCCATCCATCCATCCATCCATCCATCCATCCATCCATCCATCCATCCATCCATCCATCCATCCATCCATCCATCCATCCATCCATCCATCCATCCATCCATCCATCCATCCATCCATCCATCCATCCATCCATCCATCCATCCATCCATCCATCCATCCATCCATCCATCCATCCATCCATCCATCCATCCATCCATCCATCCATCCATCCATCCATCCATCCATCCATCCATCCATCCATCCATCCATCCATCCATCCATCCATCCATCCATCCATCCATCCATCCATCCATCCATCCATCCATCCATCCATCCATCCATCCATCCATCCATCCATCCATCCATCCATCCATCCATCCATCCATCCATCCATCCATCCATCCATCCATCCATCCATCCATCCATCCATCCATCCATCCATCCATCCATCCATCCATCCATCCATCCATCCATCCATCCATCCATCCATCCATCCATCCATCCATCCATCCATCCATCCATCCATCCATCCATCCATCCATCCATCCATCCATCCATCCATCCATCCATCCATCCATCCATCCATCCATCCTCCGCTGTGCCCAAGGGATGGGGCTTGCCTTGGTGGCGCCCGCACTGAGCTTGTCCCAGCATCTCCCCATCCCGTCCTGGTGTTGGCTGGGGCAAGGGGAGCAACAGGCACAGGGAAAAAGTGGGGACACTGCCCCTCGGAGCCCGGCAGAGCTGTCACACGGGCAGGAGCCAGGCTGGAGGGTTCCCGTTCCTCCTCCTTAGATGGTGTCCCCAGCTCAGGCTCCTGGGAGTCCCAGTTTCCTGCAGGGAGCCAGATCCCTGCAGGCAGCAGTTTTTGGGTTGAGGATGGGGTGATTTTTCCTTCTCGTTGGGTCTGAGCCCTCCAGCAAGCACAGAGAGCAGGGTGAATCCCGCCCTGGGAGGGTGCTGGAGCACGGCACTTGGCTGTGAGCCGAGCCACGGCCACAGTGACCATCGGGGCTGGTGCTGGTGCTGGTGACAGGAGATGGCCAGTGACGAGCTGAAGCAGCTGCGCAACGCCATGACCCAGGAAGCCATCCGGGAACACCAGATGGCCAAGACGGGCGGCACCGTCACCGACCTCTTCCAGTGCGGCAAATGCAAGAAGAAGAACTGCACCTACAACCAGGTCAGCCCCCGGGGAGTCTCTCCTGACCAGATCCCCACCAGAGGGGTCTCTCCCACCCCAATCTCACCCCAATCCCATCCCAATCCCGCCCCAATGCCCTGCTCCATCCCAGGTGCAGACGCGCAGCGCCGACGAGCCCATGACGACATTCGTGCTGTGCAACGAGTGTGGGAACCGCTGGAAGGTCTGTGCCCAGCCGGCTCGGGGGGCTCTCCAACCCCTTCCTAGCCCTGGAGGGTGGCAGAGCCCCCCGGGATGGTGCTGGGGGTGGCTGGGGGAGGCCTCACCCCCTGCCCTGGGCTCTCCTTCTCCTGCAGTTCTGCTGATGGCGCCGTCGATAGGGCTGGAGGGAACGCGGTGCGAGAGGAGATGCTGTGATGGCCATCGCGCGTGGGGAGGAGGGTGACAAGGTGGCAGCTACGCCCTGGCATCCTGTTTCCTTGTGCTGGGCTCCCTCAGCCATCCTGGGCAGCCAGGCTCCAGCAGAGTCGGTTTCGCTCGAGAAGGTCCCAGTGAATTCAGGGATTCTTCCCTGTAAATACCTGCCCTTTGCTTGGGTTGAGCTGGGTTCCCACTGGGAATACACTCATCCCTGGAAAGGGAGACTGGTATGTCCTGGGCAGGGTGCCCTTCCCCATGGGAAACATGGGCATGGATGATTTGGGGGCAGGAGGAATGTAATCCCACGGGCTGGGGGTGGGAAAGGGGCAGGTTTTAACCCAAACACCTTCTTCCCCACCTGAAGACGCAGAGGGAGGACACAGAGGGGACAACGGGTGGTTGCAGGGTGTCTGGGTGCTCTTGGGAAGCTGTGTCCCTCTCTTCTGGAATACACGGACCATCCATCCTGCCTTGAGGACACTGTGTCCCAGGAAAGAGGAAGGAGAGGAGTGAGGGAAAACCCTCCAGCCAGAGCAATAAAGGTGTGACCCGTCTCTGCGGCACAGACTGTTTTGGGAGGGGGTCTGGGACCCCCCAGCTCGAGTGTCGTGGTCCTGAGAGCCCTCACCTGGCTCCAACACAACGTCTTGCATCCACCAGCCCCAGCTTAGCACGTGACCACGGTTTGATGCTCATCCAACACCTGCCTGATGATTAAAAACCTTTAATTAAGGCCGGAGAAGCTCCCTGGTTGAGTCTGGATGCTGTGGGCTGTCCCATGGCAGGGCAGAACCTCCACTGACAGCCAGGAGGGTTTTCCAGGGAAAGGACATCGGAGACCAACTGGGACAGGTCCCTTTGGCTGCAGGAAGTTTGGGACAGAGCCTGGTGGCACCGAGCCCATCCCTTGTCACCACCAGCCTCTTCCAGTGGCAGTGAGACGTGACGGGGACACGGGAAGGTCACAGTGACCACAGGTGACCACAGATGGGGAGGAGGAGTGTGCTGCTCCCACGCCTGCCTGCCTCAGCTGATGTGTGGCAGTGGAGGAGGAGCGTGGAGCGGTTAATTAACCCATCATTAATTTTTTAATCGCAGACAGGTGTGAATTTTTCCCCAGGCAGAGCCCAAGGCCGTTTGCATCCAGGTTTGGGTGCTAAACCCTCTGGGTTTGGGGATCCAGGCCACCCCTGAGACCCCTGAGCCCCCTGAGAGAGCTCTCTGGGCTGTGGTGCTCGTTAGCACGCCAAAGTCATTAATAAGCCTCCGAGGCAATTATTTACGCTTGCAGAGTGCTTGTGGCTGCAATTAAGGAATACAGTGGGTCGTGGGGGGATGAATAAAAGATCAGGGTGACCTTGAGCTGGAAGAGGAGCACAGGAGGGGCAGCTCTGGGGCTTCCAGCTGTCCCCAGGGTGCCACAGGATGTGTTTGGGTGGCCCAAGGCTGAAAACAGGGGGATTTGGACCTGGTTTTTTGAAGTCCAGTCCAATAAAGGCGCCAAACACGTTCTGAGGGAGCTCCTGGTGTCCCTCTGTCCTTCTGTCCCTCTGTGGATGTGTCACCAGGGGAAATGTCACTCTGCGTCCCCCGCTCAGGTCTTCCTGCCCTGGGAAGTCCCAGAGGAGGAGGAAAGGGAGCAGGGAAGGTGAACTGGAGAGCTGGGCACTGCCATCCTCGCAAGGATGTCCCCACTCCCAGGGAGGCCATTCCCACCTGCCCGAAGCTGGAGGAACTCTTGGTCCTCAGGGATTCTCCGGCCTCTGGGGGGATGCAGGATGTGTCCCCCTGTGGCACAGCCACTGGGACAGGGGACAGCGAGTGGCTCTCTGGCATCCAGCTGTTTCCAGGGGTTGAAACGGGCTCTGGGTGGCTTTTGGGGACAGTTCCCCGCACTGAGCCCCTGACTGGCTCTGGGGCAGGGCACAAACACGTGTGTGTGTTACAAAAACCCAATTCCCGGATTTCCAGCCCCCAAAGTGGGATGTCTGAGCCCCCCCAGGAGATGCTGCTGTCCCTCCCCAGCCCTCAGCCGGATCCATGCCCTGTCTCCAGGGGTTTCCCCTCTCTCCAGGCGTCTGGCTGTGTCCTCCTTCCCTCCATAACCCCCAGAGGAGCAGGGAAGATCCCTGGCATCTGCCCATCCTGCCAGTGCTCAGCCAGGAGCCTCTGTTGGCCTTTGGGGACTTGGGCACTTCAGTTCTCATTTCCCATCAGCGCTGGAGAGGTGTCACCGTGGCTGCAGCAGCTCACGCTGGTGGCCCCCCAACCCCTCCTTCTGCACAGCCCTGCAGGCAGGAGGCTCTGAGAAGAGCCCTCAAGAGCTCGGGGGCTCTGTCACAGCCCTGGCCCCACCTGGGGCTGGTCGTGACCGTGCAATGATGGAGAGGCTCCTCCAGTCCCTGCCGGGGGTTGATTTGCCCCACCCGAGGCTCTGGCATTGGAGGCCCCGAAGCTCCAGCAGAAGCCTGTCCAGGAACGAAGAACAGAATCGTTTTGGTTTGGAAAAGCCCTCCAAGATCATCGAGTCCAACCGTTCCCCCAGCGCTGCCAAGCCCACCACTAACCATGTCCCCAAGGGTCCCATCCACACGTCTTTTAAATCCCCCCAGGGACGGTGACTCAAATGAGACGCCCAATCCTCCTTCTGATGGAGGTTTTATGTTCAACCTCCAACCTTTAAGCACTTTAAACAACCCCGTGGTGTGTCCCAGCCCGGCCAGGTCCCCCAGGAGGGGACAGCCACCACCGGTGCCATCCCTTCCCCACGGACTGCCCCGAGTCCCTGCAGGGACACTCTGTCCAGCAGAATCCAGTGTGTGGCCACCTGAAGGTCCACGTTTGGCTTTGCCATCGCAGCCTGACCAGGGGTCAGCCCCACCGAGCCCCGACCTCCCGGCTCGCCCGTGGCGCGGGGGCTTTGCCTCTGCCCTTCTCCCCCGCGTTTCTCCAGCCTTGACAAAACAAAAAAAAAATCAGCATTTTGCCGCTCGGTGGTTTCCTTGGCAACCCCCTTTCCCCATCTTCTCCTTTTCTGCATCTGTAACCCCCCTGGCCCCTGTCACCGGCCCACGGAGCATGGTGACAGGTCCTTGTCCACAGGGATGGAGCAGGAGATGGTGGGTCCTGACCACCCCTGGAAGGGCTGATCCTGGGGGGATCCCCTCGGGCTTCCCAACAACCTCACCTTCTTGGAAAGGGCATGGAGGGGCTGGTGGTGGTTTGTGGCCAAACTGGACTGAACTGGAGCAGTTTTGGAGCCTTTACCCCTCGGTGTGGGGTAAAACCCCTGTGCATGGGGGGAATGGCTCACACCGACAGAGAGTGGGTTTGGACTAGATGGGGGTAAATCCTCCCCTGGGAGGGTGGGCAGGCCCTGGCACAGGGTGCCCAGAGAAGCTGTGGCTGCCCCTGGATCCCTGGAAGTGTCCAAGGCCAGGTTGGACAGGGCTTGGAGCCACCTGGGCTGGTGGAAGGTGTCCCTGCCCATGGCAGGGGGTGCTGGAATGAGGTGGGCTTTAAGATCCCTTCCAACCCAAACCATTCCACGATCCCATGACCGGCGGCCTCTGCGACAAACCCAGCAGGCTCCCCCTGCCCATTCCCGTGTTTATTCCCAATTAATAGATAACGACCCCTGCGGCAGTGGCGCTCTCGCTGCCTCCCCAGCCCTCAAGCCCACGTGCAATATTTAGGTGCTCCCGGCACGACTCGCTGTGCCGCCGTCGGCAGATGGGATGGGGATCCCTTGGGAGAAGGATCCCATCGCTCCCATCCCCTGGCACAGCTCCCACGGGTCGTGTCCCTGGAGGGATACTCGGAGCCGTGGGCACAGGGGATGGGGCCAGCTCAGCAATCGGGGTGATTCCCTGTAAAAAGCAGGAAAAAGCAGCCCTGGGGATGGTTTTGGGAAGGGCAGGATGGATGCTGAGGGTGCTGAGTGGGGTGGGGAGAGCCCCAAAAACTCCCCGTGCCGTGGTGAGCTGGGAAAGGTTCCCTACGTGTCCTCTAATGCAGGGATTCCAAGAGTTATTCCCTAAATCCACAAGGGATGGTCAGTAGCCCCAAAGCTGAGCAGATCCTGGGACTTGATGTTAAGTGAAAAACAAGAGCTGTAGAGACCCTAAATGTTTTAGGGAAACCACGCCTGGTGCATCCACTTTGAGTCGTGGCTCAGCCAGAGCATCCCAAGCCCTGAGATTTTTATGCAGCTTTTTGTTTTAATTAAACCCTAAAACTCTGTTTTTCCTGTGCTGCCTCCGTTTCAGGGGCAGGGTGTGCAGGGATTTGGGGGCGGATGCCATGGGGATGGATCCCATACCTGACAAAGATGTGGAGGTTAGGGTGTCCCCAAGCACCTGAAGAAGCCAGGCAGGACAACACAGGCAAAATAACCCCCAAAGAGCACTAAAACAGGGGGGGCATTGCTGAGCCTTTCAGTGCTGGCTCCGGCTCCAGGCTGGGATGCAAATGGAATAATTTCCTTTCTCCTTCATTGTTCTGCCTTGATGGGAGTGAATCAGCTGCTTTGGAGCAGCTCTGAAAAAAATTAGTGATTTGCCCAAGCCAGCCCCACCATCCAGCCTGGACCTTCATCCAAGCCAAAATACTCAGAGTAAAGCCATGGGTTTGGGCTGACTGATTGTTTAGTTTGGAGTGTTTTTCCTGGAGAAAAAAAAAAAAGGAGATAAATCAGTTTTCATCTGCAATGTTTGCAATGCATCGGAGGGAAGTGATTCATCGAGGTGTAGGGCCGGGATTCTGCAGCCCAGGCTTTGTGATGATGAAAAGCATCAGAAGACCCCAAACGGTCCCCAGGTTTTTGGTTCTGAAGTGAAACGTGTTGCCTGGAAAATTACAGAATATACTTTTCCTAAAGAAAAACCCCGTGCCCTTTTGTTTCCTGCCTGGGGAGGTTTGCTGAGTCTGCAAGAGCACTTTGATCTCAGCTTTCCTAAAATCACAGCGCTTGGCACAGACCTTTTTTTCCCCCATCTTTTAAGTGAACAGGCAGAGAACTGAGCAAAGATCTCCCATTAAAAGCAAAACACCCCCCTCCCCTCCAGAAAATTAATTTTCCCCCCACTTTCAGCTGGAATCATGCATGCTCTTCCCCCTCGCAGCCAGGATGGGGGTGATGTTGGGGGAAAAACCCTCCAAAAAAACGCTATAAAACTCCCCCCCGACTCCCCCCCAAACCACACGGATTCCCATCCCTGTGCTTCCCACATCAGTAAATCGACCTAAATATTACAGAGGGGGAAAAAAAAAAGGCAAGAAAAAACCACCACATTGGCTTTTACGCCTGACACTTATTTTTTCTCCCTGCCAGGAGCTCTCGGGCACTCGGCAATTAGGAGCCGCAGATTAATCTTGAGTGATATAATGAAGTGCTGGGCGGCTGGAGGACGGAGCTGCTGAGCCGGGGGGGAGGGTTTTGCTCTCCACATGAACACGGTTTAGGGCACGTTTAGCTCAGATGGAGCACCCAGGGCGGTGGCAAAGAGGAGGGGGCTCGGTGGGATGTTCAGGCTCATCCCCACCCCCCGATCCTCTGCAGCCAAACCCGGGGACCAGGCGGGGTTTGTGCTGCTGAAGGAAAAGGATCTTGGCACGTTTTCTAAGCCTGGTTTGCTTGTAAGGTCCCCAGGGTATTTCCCCACCTATTTTGCCGTGTCTCCCAGCCTCTGGTTTGGTTTTTTTATTGAGTTAAAAATGGCCCAGGAGGGCAGGTGGGCTCGTCCCAGGCTCTGCTTCCCCCCAGCCATGTCTGTGCCTCCTTTCATAAAATCATGGAATGGTTTGGGTTGGAATGGACCTTAAGGCCCATCTCATTCCACCCCCTGCTACGGGCAGGGACACCTTCCACCAGCCCAGGTTGCTCCAACCTGGCCTTGGACACTCCCAGGGATGGGGCATCCACAGCTTCTCTGGGAAATCCATCCCAGCCCCTCACCACTCTGGAAGGGAGGAATTCCTTCCCAATATCCCACTTTATCCAGTGGGAAGCCATTCCCCCTCCTCCTGTCCCTCCAGACCCTTGTAATTAGTCTCTCTCCATCCCTCCTGTCAACTCGCCGTCAGGTCCTGGAAGGCCACAATTAGGTCACCCCGAAGCCTCTTTTTCCAGGCTGAGCAATCCCAATTCTCTCAGCTCTTCCAGCCGAGCTGCCGAGCCTTTCCAAAAGGAGAATATAAATATCCTGTCCCGTCCCATAACAAAGCCATTTCCCGGGAGCTGTGCCACCGGCAAACCCATTCCCCACGGCAGCCAATTTATTCCCGACCCCGGCAGGGTCAGACACCGCCAGGGATGCAAATGCTAATTAACAGCGGAGTGCAGAGCAGCCTGGCCGGGCACGGCGTGTAATTAGCCAGTAAACTGCCCCCGCCGCAGCATTGGGGGTGGGGGACAGGGGTGATGGAGCAGCTCCCGCTGCTGCTCCCGGTTGTAATTCAGGGTGGGGGCACTAATTGTGGCGGGGACGTGTGTGTCACTCTGGTGTCAGTGGGATTGTGACACTCTGCGTGTTTCCCTGCATCCCTCTGACCCCTGCATCCCTCTGATCCATGCATCCCTCCTGCATCCCTCTGACCCCTGCATCCCTCTGACCCCTGCATCCCCCTCCCTACATCCATCCTGCATCCCTCTGACCCCTGCATCCCTCTGATCCCTGCATCCCTCTGACCCCTGCATCCCCCTCCCTACATCCATCCTCCATCCCTCTGATCCCTGCATCCCTCTGACCCCTGCATCACTCTGATCCCTGCATCCATCCTGCATCCTTCTGACCCCTGCATCCTTCTGATCCCTGCATCCCTCTGACCCCTGCATCACTCTGACCCCTGCATCCATCCTGCATCCCTCTGACCCCTGCATCCCCCTCCCATCTCCAGCACTCATCCCTCGAGGAGGGGACGCGCTCCCTCCGCCCCGTCTTTTCGCAGGTAAACGTGACATTTCCCGGGGCCAGGAGAGCTGCTCGGGAATATAAAAACTGCTGGCGCTGGGAGATGCAGAGCCCAGGGAGGAATCGTGTGCTGATGCCCTCACATCGCTGCCGTGGTGATTCATCCCGGCCCTCCGAGGATCCCGGCTGCACTTGGATATGGAGAAGGTGGAAGCGCAAGGCGGGAGGGGAAAATCGCTTCGTTCCGAAGATATCTTGGTTACAGCAAGGCAGAAAAATTGTCCCCTTGGTCCCCACCCCACCCCGGCTCCGGTCCCACAGCCACGGGGAGGAGGCTGGACGAGGGGAGGCTCATTTAGTGGGGGAATGGGAACGCTGAGCCTGGGAATGTTCAAGTCAAGAATGTTATTAGTGGGGGTTTTTTCTCCATGCCTGGAGAAGGATGGTGGGGAAAATCCATGCCGGGGTTGGGAATCGGGGTGGAGCATCACCTTGGAGGTGGTTATGGGCAGGCACTCACTCCCTTCACCCATGGCAGCACCAGGGGGTCTGATGCTCCAGTTGTTCGGGCCACATCCATGTGGATGCAAGGATCAGAGGGATGCAGGATGGATGCAGGGGTCAGAGGGATGCAGGGATCAGAGGGATGCAGGATGGATGCAAGGATCAGAGGGATGCAGGATGGATGCAGGGGTCAGAGGGATGCAGGGATCAGAGGGATGCAGGATGGATGCAGGGACCAGAGGGATGCAGGATGGATGCAGGGACCAGAGGGATGCAGGATGGATGCAGGGATCAGAGTGATGCAGGGATCAGAGGGATGCAGGATGGATGCAGGGACCAGAGGGATGCAGGATGGATGCAGGGGTCAGAGGGATGCAGGGATCAGAGGGATGCAGGATGGATGCAGGGACCAGAGGGATGCAGGATGGATGCAGGGACCAGAGGGATGCAGGATGGATGCAGGGATCAGAGGGATGCAGGGATCAGAAGGATGCAGGGATCAGAGGGATGCAGGGATCAGAGGGATGCAGGATGGATGCAGGGGTCAGAGGGATGCAGGATGTGTGTTCCTGCTTCCATGGGGACAGGAGGGTCCCCAGCTCCCAGGCACTACGGCCACTCCCGACCAAACTTCGCCATGGGATGCATCTTCCCAGCCGAGAAGGATGAGTTAAAACCCCAAATAATAATAAAAGAAATCTTCTAAATCAACAGCATTTCAGCTAAGCCAACACCTCCCAGAGACACAAACTGGGCAAGCGGGAAGGGATTTACACATCAAACATTCTCTCCCCCAAACTGCTGCAGCCCAAGCCTTGGGAGAGGGGAAAAGATCTCTTTCCAGCTGTTTTCCTCTCCATGTAAATAAATATCTGTCGGCAGAGCTCTTCCTTCAGCCTCAGGCTTTGGTTGGACATCAGTCATTTAATATTGCTCTTTTAAACCCTTGTGCTTGGCTCTCAGCCGCTTCTCCCGGCTCGGAGCAGGATGTTGGCACTTTGTGTTTAGAAAATATTTATGTATATTTAGACAGGGAGACAGATCGCTGTGGAAAAAAAAGAGCTGTTCCAATCATTGAGCCACCGCTTTCAATTTTTCCTTATTACTATTCTTCATTTAACCACAGGCCGGGCTGGCCAAGTGCTCCCCAGGGACAGCCTGGTGGAGCCCGGCAGGTTTGCAGCTCTAAAAGGGGTCTCCAGGAAAAAAAATAATACCCCCAATCTGATAATCAGAGAGGAAATCTTCCCCGAAAATGTCTTCCCGAGGCAGAAGTATTCAGGAAGGGGATGGGGATGTGGCTGCAGTCCGTGCTGGGCTGGGAAGGCTTCAGGGAGGAAGAGTGGGAGCAGGTGGGAGGAAGATCCAGCGTGCTCGTGAGATGCAGGGGGAGAGAAGGGAGGGGGTTTAGTGCCTTTCAGGAGAAGAAAGAAAAGGGGGAGAGAAATCACCTTCTCTGAGCAGCTGCTTGAGGTTCTGCAGGCTGGAGAGGCTGGAGGAGGGGGAGCTGCCTTTGAAGCTGGGAGAGGCACAAGCAGGCGCTGGCTGAGCCTTGGCTGGCTCTGCTCCTCTTCCTCCAGCCCCTTCCTGCTCCCTGCCCTCCTCCCAGACTGGCAGCCCACCCAAAACACCAGTTCAGGGGTGCCCAACATCCTGCATCACCAGGAACAGGCATCACCGGGACCGGGCATCACCAGGAATGGGCATCACCAGGAACAGGCATCACCAGGAACAGGCATCACCAGGAATGGGCATCACCAGGAACGGGCATCACCAGGAACGGGCATCACCAGGAATGGGCATCACCAGGAACGGGCATCACCGGGAACGAGCATCACCAGGAACGGGCATCACCAGGAATGAGCATCACCAGGAATCGGCATCACCAGGAACAGGCATCACCACGAATGGGCATCACCAGGAACAGGCATCACCAGGAATGGGCATCACCAGGAATGGGCATCACCAGGAACGGGCATCACCAGGAATGAGCATCACCAGGAATCGGCATCACCAGGAACAGGCATCACCACGAATGGGCATCACCAGGAACAGGCATCACCAGGAATGGGCATCACCAGGAATGGGCATCACCAGGAACGGGCATCACCAGGAATGAGCATCACCAGGAATCGGCATCACCAGGAACAGGCATCACCACGAATGGGCATCACCAGGAACAGGCATCACCAGGAATGGGCATCACCAGGAATGGGCATCACCAGGAACGGGCATCACCAGGAATGAGCATCACCAGGAATCGGCATCACCAGGAACAGGCATCACCACGAATGGGCATCACCAGGAACAGGCATCACCAGGAATGGGCATCACCAGGAATGGGCATCACCAGGAACAGGGCTCACTGGGAACGGGCATCACCAGGAACGGGCATCACCACAAATGGGCATCACCGGGAACGGGCATCACTGGGAACGGGCATCACCGGGAACAGGAATCACCAGGAATGGGCATCGCTGGGACACGAGCATCACCAGGAATGGGCATCACTGGGAACGGGCATCACCAGGAATGGGCATCACCGGGACCAGGCATCACCAGGAATGGGCATCACCAGGAATGGGCATCACCGACCAACAAGGGATGCTGTTGGCTCTTCTTCTGGAGATGTGGCTCAGAGGAGCTAGGGATGAGCTGGAAAGCGGGTGGCTGGTGACCAGAGAGCTTTGTCTGGGCTCTGGCTGATCCCAGCTCCTATTCCAGAGCTCAGTGAGAGTGAGCAGGAAAACTCCTGAGCTTTGCTGAGGTTTTTGGGGCGAGCCCTGCCCTGGCACTGAGCCATCCCTCACCCCTGTGGCACCTAGGACTGAAGCCATGCAGGGGAGGGACACTGCAGCCAGATTCCCTGCACAAATCCTGCCCTGGGGGCCCGCAAAGTATCCTCAAAACTTCCCAGGGTTCTGTCACAAGCATCCCTTAAGGAGCTACTGCCTGTGGGCCCACGCTGTGATGGGGACACTCTGATCCCTGTGCTGCCCCATGGCCAGGCAGCCACCCTGCCCAGTCCTGGCACTGGCTCTGAGATAATTGGGAAAAGAGCCTTAATCACACAATTAGAACATCCTGGAATCACCACTGCTCAATCCTGTGCCTTCACTTCGCTGACCTCCACACCTTGGCTCCCGGCAGGAAAACAAAGAACTGGTGGGAGTTCTTCCTGCATCTCCCGGTGCCTCTGGGTCCAAACCACCCCCATCTCTATCCTTCAACCCCAAACCAAACCTTAGCCAACCCCATCTGTGCTTCTCCCCCAGGTTTCCACTGGAAAGAAGGTTCTTGTCCCCTCCCAACCCCAAACCAACTCATCCCAGGGGTTTCTGCAGGGGCGTGGACACGTGGAGGGAAGAACTGGGCTCTGAGTCAGAGCAAGAGGCACCAAAGTTGCTCTGAGATTTGGCACAGTTAGAGAGCGGCGGGACTGCAGCTGGGGCAGCGCTGACCTGGATTCCCAACATCAAAGGCAGCACCAGCTTCCTCCCCAGCATCTCCAGAGCCCTCAGAGGAGGTGAATCAGCCCACGTGTCCGCCCCAGCCTGGCACTGGCACCCAGGCTGGTGGGGGCTGGCAGGAACATCCCTGCCACGCTGCAATGCCAAGCCAAAAAGCTGCAGAAAATGGAAATACTTCGTCTGCTGAGAGAGAAAAATGCCTCCCCCGTGGTCACGGTGGTCGAAGGTGGCCCAGGGTGGGTCTGAGCCAGGTCTGGCCTGGGTCCTACCCCCACCCTGCTGGTACGGGAATGGGTGCTGGCAAATCTCCTGTCAGGCTTAGGGAGGTGGACAAAGGGATGTTATCCCTTGGGAAACCTGGCCCGAAGGGTCCTCCCTGTCCCTTGGTAGTGCCACACGTGTGCAAGCACACAGGGGCCGGGTGCCTCCAGCATGTCACGACATCGGCACAGGGACACAGAGTCTCCATGTCACGACAGGGCACAGGCACCAGGACACACGGTCCCTGTGTCACGACAGGGCACAGGCACCAGGACACACGGTCTCTGTGTCACGACAGGGCACACACAGGCACCAGGACACACGGTCCCTGTGTCACGACAGGGCACACACAGGCACCAGGACACACGGTCCCTGTGTCACGACAGGGCACAGGCACCAGGACACACGGTCTCTGTGTCATGACAGGGCACACACAGGCACCAGGACACACGGTCCCTGTGTCACGACAGGGCACAGGCACCAGGACACATGGTCCCTGTGTCACGACAAGACCCAAGCACCAGGATTCACAGTCACCATGTCATGACAGGGCACACACAGGCACCAGGGCACATGGTCCCTGTGTCACGATAGGGCAGAGGCACAAGGACACATGGTCCCTGTGTCACAACAGGGCACAAGCACCAAGGCACATGGTCCCTGTGTCATGACATGACACAGGCACCAGGACACACGGTCCCCATGTCACGACAAGACCCAAGCATCAGGATACACAGTCCCCATGTCATGACAGGGCACAGGCACCAAGACACACGGTCCCCATGTCACAACAGGGCAGAGGCACCAGGACATACAGTTTCTGTGTCACAATAGGGCACAGGCACCAGGGCACATGGTCCCTGTGTCACGACAGGGCACAAGCACCAGGACACACGGTCCCCGTGACACAATAGGGCGGAGACACAAGGACACATGGACCCTGTGTCATGATAGGGCACACACAGGCACCAGGACACACAGTCCCTGTGTCACAACAGGACCCAAGCACCAGGACACACAGTTTCTGCGTCACAGTAGGGCACAGGCACCAGGGCACATGGTCCCTGTGTCACGACAGGGCACAGGCATCAGGACACACGGTCCCCATGCCCCAGTGTCAAAGGCCCCCTTCCCTGCACAGGAAAGCCCACCCACAGCCCCTGGGGCAGCCCAGGGCTCCCACCGACACCAGTTTGCTCCAGCAGCAGCAAAACCCCCCTTTCATTTCCCAGCCCGGCTCCGTCTGGGAGCAGCATCCCGGCGTGGATTCCCCTCCTGATGCTGCTTCGGGCAGGAGATGACTCACGGGTTGTCAATGCTCCCATCCATGGGATGGAAGCAGCACTGCCACCTCCAAGTGCCAGTCGGGGGGTTGGCACAGCCCGGGCATCCAGCACCCCAAAATCCAGGGAGACACTGCCAGCTCCCAATCACTGCTCCATTGTCAGCCAGTGGTGAAAAACACCTAAATAAGCAACAATCAGGGAAAACAAAGGCTCCTGAAGGGATTGGATCCCCCAGGGATGGGGTGGGATGGGCATCCTTCGCTGCCAGCACGGCTCGGTGCCCACCAGACATCCGCTGTCCCCATCCCTGTCACTTTTATGGGGTCGGGCATGAGCCCGGCTGAAGGAAAAGGGTTCAATAGCTCCTCCGATGGAATAATACCTATTTTGAGGCATTTTTCAATGAAGGACCCTCAGTGCCCCCAGGCCGGGGTGGGAGCAGGGGGCTTGGGGCAGGCTGGCACTGCCACCAGCCCGAGCCTGGCACTGCCACCAGCCCGAGCCTGGCACCGCCACCAGCCCGAGCCTGGCGAGGGGACAGTCACCCTCGTGTCCCAAGAACATCTCAGGGATATTGGTGGCATCACCCTCAGGACACAACCGACCTCCAGGAGATGGATTGTCACCTTGAAGGCGCCGAGCAGAGATTTCCCAGCCGAGCTCTGGAGCCGGCTCCGGCAATCCCGGTGGGCAAACGCAGTGCCCTCGGACGCAGCCTCTCCACACCAGATGCCAAGGAAACGAAGCCACAAACCCCCCCTATTCCTGCTCCCCCCTCACACTCAGCCACGCAGAATGGGGAGGCAGAGAAGAATCTCATCTAATTTTAACTCCCCTGATGGACGGGCTTTGTTCTTTCCAGCAGCTGCCCCGTAAGGTATGAAAACACCCAGATATGTTGACGTGGGAAAACAAAACACACAAATCAGCCCATTTTCCTCTTCAAGGCCGATTTCTGCGGAGCTGTCAGTGGAGGGAGGGGAAGTGATGGGCCCTGGGGAGATGGGGGAGCAGCCGGGACTTGCAGCTCGGTGGGTACCGGTGCCTGGGCTGATGCTCGTGGAGCATCTGGTCCATTGTCTCCAAAAGCCCCCAAACATCTCAGAGCTACGGAAAACAGAGCGACATTTTGGGCTGCAATTCCCCAAAGTGGGATTCTGCTCCCGCCCTGGCTCACCCTCCTAAACCAAGAGGAGCCGGGTGACAATGGGGCACACCCAGAAGAGGTTCAGCACAAAATGGGCTCCATCCTGGTGCCTCCACCAGGTTTCTGAGTCGGGATGGGAGGGGATCAGACCCTGGAGAAGGGTGGCAGCAGCTCAGGGACAGCTGGTGGGGCTGGCAAATCCCTCTCAAGGGCTGGTGCATCCACCTCAGGGGATGCAGGGGTGGATGGATGGATGGATGGATGGATGGATGGATGGATGGATGGATGGATGGATGGATGGATGGATGGATGGATGGATGGATGGATGGATGGATGGATGGATGGATGGATGGATGGATGGATGATGCAAAAACAACCCTGCTATTTTTACATTTGGTTTTCACTACCAAAACCCAAACCATACAAATAATTCCTTCTCTTGGCAGGGTGCAGGTGAAACATTCCAGAGGCTTTCCAAGCAGCACTTGATTTCAACTCCTAGGGCAGTGGATTTGTTGAGAGGTTTGCCCATTTGCTGCCCCAGTAGGGTTTATTTTGGGATGTGGTGCTGCATCCCAGAGCCCCACAAAATGTTTTTGTTGAGGGTGAGTGGAAAAGCAGGAAAAGGGATGGAGACACGGGCGGTGCGTCCCTGCCTGTGGGCTCCATCCAGCACTGGTTCCTGCGGGGCTGTTGGGAAGGGTCATGGACAAGCCTGGGACCAGGAATCAGCACCCACGGTGGCATTTCAGCTGGTCCCTGTCCCTGCAGAGCTCCAGCTCTGCGTGGTATTTGCTTTAAAAGCAAAACCCTGCACGAATAAAATCCTGCTTGTGCAGCATCGGGAGGTGAGAGAGCAGCACAGGGGCTGTGAGGGGAGGAGGAGAGCCCAGGGGGAGGCACTGGGGGCTGCTCCTCTTGCCAAAAACCACCATCATCCCAACTGAAAGCCAGTCCATTCAGCTGCCCCAGCGCTGCTTCTGCAGATCTTAGCTGAAAAAAAACAGTCAAAAGGGAGCGCTTCCACCTCTGGAAGTGTCCAAGTCCAGGTTGGACGGGGCTTGGAGCAACCTGGGCTGGTGGAAGGTGTCCCTGCCCATGGCAGGGGGTGGAATGAGGTGGGCTTTAAGATCCCTTCCAACCCAAACCATTCCACGATTCTATGATTCCATGATTCCATGAAGATGGGCACTATGGAGGGGGAATAAAAACTGAAGCTTCCTCTCACTGCATCACAGCCCTGTGGAATGTCACAGGCACAGCTCCAGCTGGCTGCCAATCTGGAAATTATATGAAAAAACATAAATATTTTAATGTATTTATGTTTTAAATTTTTATATATTTATATATTTCTTTCATCAGAGCTGCCCTGCCTCCCACCTTGGCACAGGAATCAGCTCTGGTGTCACCAGAGTTTTGGCCAAAGGGTCGTGGCGAGACAATGTGAAAAGCATGTGCAGAGGCTCAGGGTCCTTCTGAATTCCCAAATATCTTTGGGGAGAAATCACATCCCCCCAATTCCTCCTCCATTAACCTCCAGAGATTCCCATGGATTTTGACTGGAGTCCTGCCAGAGCAGATTCCAGGCTCCTGCGTGTTCTTTTTATGGCCATTTTAATTAAGACCAATAAATTCCAGAGGGGAAGTGGGTCTTTGCGGTGTGAAATACACTTTGTCAAGTTTGCAGCCTCTGTGTAAATCAAAATGCTGCCATTAGTGGCTCCAGCTGTAAATCCCCCTGGATGGATCCCAGCTCACCAGGCAGATGAGCAACGTGAATTTTCCTCCTTGACAGCCTCAGCATCGCTCTCACCTCCTCAGTTTGATTTATTATTTATCTGCTTTTCAGGGTGTGGAGGAGAAAACAAGAACAAAGGCATTGCCATGGAGAACTTCTTGTGAGGAGCAACCCCATGGGAGAGCAGGACTCAATCCAAGATCACAGAATCATGGAGTGGGTTTGGACTTTAAAGATCACTTTGTTTTATCCCCCGCCATGGGCAGGGACACCTTCCACATTCCCAGGTTGCTCCAACCTGGCCTTGGGCACTTCCAGGGATGGGGCAGCCACAGCTTCTCTGCCCAACCTGTGCCAGGGCCTGCCCACCCTCCCAGGCCAGATAAAGTGGCATCCATGAAACTGGGGATGCAGAGAGAAGTCCCAGCACCAGCAGTGGGGGTCAGGATTTTCAGGAGCCCCCGGGCTCCATGCCCCTCCCTGGGGTGATGCTCCCGTGTCCAACATGCTCCCCCTGCCTCAATTCCCCCAAATTTGGAAACCTCACCCATGGCAGCAGCCGGGCTGGGCAGGGAGAGCAGCAACGTCTCAGGGCAGGCAGATGAACACCAAAGCCCTTTAAAGATTTTCCATTTGTTTTATGTGTCCTCTGGGTTTATTTTTAACATTCCAGCCGAGGAAAAAAAAAAAATAAATAAAATAAAATTCAACGCGTTGCCGGAGCTGAGCCGAGAGGACGTGTTTGCTGGAACCTGCCAGGATGATTAGTTCCTTCATGGATAAACCATTGGAAAAGGGTCAGGCTGAGGGCTCCGGCCGTGCTGGGAGCCAAGGGAAGGGATGAGTCCTCTTCCAAAGAGCTCCTCAGCCACACTAAAAGCTGCTCTACACTCCTTGACCTGACGTTTTCCTCCCGTTGGGGGTGATCAGGAGCTCTCCTGCGTCAGAGCTGGCCAGGGCAGAGACTCATCATCTCGCTCCGGGTCTTGGCAGGGTGTTTGCACCTCGGGAAGGTGTTTAAGCCCCGTGTCCAAGGACGACGCGTGGCAGTGGGATGTGCCCCCCTGTCCCAGCTCCTCGCAGGGGTGGGAACACCCTGGGGGAAAGAGGGGGATGCATCCCAAGCGCAGGACCCAAGATACATTAAATCCATGCCTGTGCTCCCAATTCCTGCCTGGCCCCATCCCACCATTCCCCCATCCCCCCATCCCTCTGGGACAAACCCACGGCCACCAAATCCCTCAGTTTATGCCTGGCCCCATCCCATGGTCCCACCGTCCCACCATCCCTCTGGGACAAAGCCATGGCCACCAAACCCCTCCGTTCCTGCCTGTCCCCATCCCACCATCCCTCTAGGACAAAGCCATGGCCACCAAACCCCTCAGTTCCTGCCTGGACCCGTGCCACCGTTCCACCATCCCTTTGGGATAAAGCCATGGCCACCAACCCCCTCAGCTCCTGCCTGTCCCCATCCCACCATCCCTTTGGGATAAAGCCATGGCCACCAAACCCCTCAGTTCCTGCCCGTCCCCATCCCACCATCCCACCATCCCTTTGGGATAAAGCCATGGCCACCAAACCCCTCAGCTCCTGCCTGTCCCCATCCCACCATCCCTTTGGGACAAACCCACGGCCACCAAGCCCCCTGAGCGCGGTGACAGAAATCCACGGCGCGCCGTTCCTGCCTCCCTGCTCTGCGGCCCTGGAGCCCGGAGAGCGTCTGAACCATGGGATGAATGAAAAGCCATTAATTCCCTCCCGGGCGTTTTTATGAGGCTCTTGATGAAATGTCTGGATGCTTCAGCACTGCAGGAGTTGGATGCTGGCGGGGCTCTGCGCAGACTGAAAGCCTCAGTCTCCAGGGCTGAACCAGCTGCTGGCCTCTCCTCCGCGTCCTGCTCTGTCCCCTGCTCTGTCCCTCCTGAGCCAAAAGCACCCAAAATCGCCCCAAATCATCCTCCGCGGGGGATGCAGCGCTGCCCCGGGGCAATGAATGAATCCATCCCCAAAACAAAGAGATGGAGACACTCCAAATGTGGGTCTCCCCACATCCACTGGGGCTCCGGGAAAAATACAGTTTTGCAGACCCTCAAGGGGGGAGCCCTGCCAGAGGAGGGGGATCCTGCTCCAGGGGTGGTGAGAATCCTTGGAAAGGGGAGGGTGACCCTCAGCATCCCACAGAGCCCAGCTCTGCTGAGCAGGTGCTGCTGGTGGGTCTGTGCTTGCACCCCCACCCTGCAGCAGCCCCCTAAATCCCTCAGCCTGCAGCAGCACCCCAGGAACCCTCGTCAACCCCCCAACATCCTCCTTTTCCCTTCCCAAGCATCTCTCCAGAGTCTCCCCAGCACTACATCCCAAATCCATCTTCAGCATCCCTCCTAACCCCCCCAGGAATCCTCTTCAGCCCTGCAGCATCCCTCCTTATCCCTTCCCAAGCTTCTCTCCAGAGTCCCCCCAGCACTGCATCCCAAATTCCTCTTCAGCATCCCTCCTAACCTCCCCAGGAATCCTCTTCAGCCCTCCAGCATCCCTCCTGTTCCCTTCCCAAGGTTCCTTCATGAGTCCCCCCAGCACTGCATCCCAAATCCCTCTTCAGCATCCCCTCAAACCCTTCACCCAGAGTCCCCTCCCATCTTCCCCCCTGTCCAGCATCCCTACAAACCTTCCCACTGCCAGTGTCCCTCTGATTCCCTCCTGGCTCCCCCTGGAACCTCCTCCCAAACCTCCTCAGCCTCCCAAACCCTCCCAGCATCCCCAGCCCCACCACTGGAAAAGGCTGGGTGGGGAGGGGGGGAACTGGAGAGTCCCCAGCTTTGCCTTGGGGACGAGGGGGCTCGTTGTCCCGTTGTCCCCCCGCTTTCTTCCAGACAAAGTGTCGGGATCTGACGCATCCCCCATCCAGCCCGGGGACCACCGGGACCCTCGGGGGTGGGTGACAGGCAGGGACAGGGAGAAGCAGAGACCGGGAGGGATGTGGGGGCAGACAGGGATTGGGGTGGGGAAGGCAGGCAGGGATAGGGGGGAGAGGCAGGGATGGGGAGAGCAGGCAGGGATGGGGGAGCAAGGAGGAGATGGAGGGAGGCAGGGATAGGGA
>VWZG01010889.1:65885-78393 GCA_013396735.1 Grallaria varia
CGGCCTGCTCACCCCATCCCCCGTGCCCCCATCACCCCTGGCATGATCACCCCATCACCCCTAGGCTGATCACCCCATCACCCCTGGGATGGTCACCCCTTCACCCCTGGGTTGATCACCCACCCCATCACCCCAGCTCCCCACTCTCGGGGCTCTGCCCTCCCCCATCCCACAGGGTGGGCCATGGGGACAGGCATTGGGGTGTCACTTGCTGCCCCCACCTGACACCCAACGGGATCTTTTCACCTACTCAAAGCGGAGTTAAAAATGAGCCCTGGTCTGAAAAAAAAGCAAATTGAGGTAATTGCAGCAGAGGCAGATGCCAGGAGCGGTGTCAGGGTGAGGGATGAGTGTTATTAGACCCCCTCCAGCTGGTTCTGCTCGACAGGAGAGGGAAAGGCACGTTAAAGAGACCAATTTCACGTGCAAACAACATCCTCCCTGTTTTACTCACTGAGTAACCTCCTGTTGGCCAGGCTTTAGCAAGCCTGACTCTACAGATCCACAGATGCCATCACGGTGGCTTCTAGCCCCTCATTTGCCAATTTGGAATTAAACACAGAATCATGGAATCGTGGAATGGTTTGGATTGGAAGGGACCTTAAAGACCATCTTGTTTCTACCCCGTGGGCAGGGACACCTTTCACTAGACCAGGTTGCTCCAAGCCCCGTCCAACCTGGCCTTGAACACTCCCAGGGATGGGGAATATCTCCCAAGGAATGAACAAACACCCCACTCCAAGCTCCTCAAGCAGTGGCTGTGGTGACGTGCCTTCACCCTTTCCATGGCCAAGCCTGCCTGGACCTTCCCAGGGTTCCCTGGCAGAGCTGCTCCAGCTCAGCAGGGTTTGGGCCAGGACTTGGGGTCCTTTAGGGCAGGACAGGGCTGTGACATGGGACCAGCTCGGGTTCAGACCTCCCTGCTGGGGACACGCCGGGGGTTTGCCTGGTGCCACCTCCCGCTGCCCGTGGGGTCCAGGCAGGGTGACCACATGGCCGGGGAGCACGGCCGGAGCACATCCTGGTGACTCAGGGACCCTGGGCACCACGGGGAGGTCACCACAGGGCCCGTGGGTGCCAGGAGCAGTCACAGGACCTGCTCCACAGCCGAGCTCCGTGAACAGCCACCCAGCGAGCCGAGCTCAGCCGAACCCCAAAGAAACCCCTGTCCCGAGCAGCCAAACCCATCCACCCGATGGGAAGGACTCCAGCACACCCAGCAGCCTCCCCACCACAGCTCTGACCATTCCCACTGCTTTCCAAAGCAGCCCTGGAACCAATTTGCAGCTGCGAGCTCAGGCCTGTGAGTGCCCCCCGTGCCACCCCCCCGAGCCCACCAGCCCCCTGCCAGCTCCCACCCAGGCTGTAGGGACAGCTGGGCACAGGCTTTGGCGAGCCAGGCTCTTCCAGGCGGTGGCTTTTAGCAGCTCCAGGAGTTTTTTCTTTCACTTATTATTCGCTTTTCTTTCACTTATTTATTTTCCGAGAGGTTTGGAGAGGGGAGGGTCCCTGCTTGGGAGTCCAGACTGGAAGGCAGAGCTGCCCTGTGCTCCCTCCATCCCCTCCTGCCTCTCCTCTCCATCAACACCTCCCAGATTGTTCCGTTCAAGTGCGTAACTTCCCAATCAAGGCACTCGTTTAATTGCCATGGCTTTGGCAGCCTGGGGAGCTCCAGCAGCAGCAGCGGATGGTTCTCTCTAATGTGGCAAATAAACCTCTTTCCTGCAGCAGCAGCTTCATTTGCATCTCAGGGAGGTCACCAGGGTGGACACCCCACCCTGTGCAGTGTCAGAACCTCAGCCCAAACCTGGAGGGGGTGGAATCCTCCCCCAAAATGCCAGTGCTGAGGGATAAATTGTCATCCCCATTATCCCAGTTATCCCCTTTATCATCCCAGTCGTGCCCATCATCCCAGTCACCCCCATCCCCATCATACCAGTTATCCCCATCATTGTGCCAGTGGTGCCCATCATCATCCCAGTCGTGCTCATCAACCCAGTAAACTCCATCATCCCAGTAATCCCCATCATCACCTGCTCAGCCTCTTCATCTTCCTCATTCCAGTGATCCCCATCATCATCCCAGTCCACTCCATCATCCCAGTTATCCTCATCATCCCAGTTATCCCCACCATCCCAATTATCCCCACCATCCCAATTATCCCCACCATCCCAGTTATCCCCATCATCCCACTCATCCCCACCACTGCTTTGCCCTCACCAGCCCCATCCTGCCTGGGGAGGGGGCAACAGCCCCAGTCCCCCCTGTCCCCCACACCTGGCACATCTGGCAGGGGTTGGGAAGTGCTTACCCAGCACATCTGGCGGAGCAGAGAATGAATAACTGATTTTTTTCCCTCCCCATTTTACTCAAAAAACCAGAGCCCAAAAACATGCGAATCCACCTGAACCTGCTGCTTCTTTTCAGGGGAGGCAAAACCTGACAATACCCCAAATTGTCAGCTTTTTATTTAACCTGGAAGGAAACTTTTCCAAGAGATGCATTTGCAAAAACGCTTGGAAAATAACACTAAAGAGAACTGAAAAGGACTTTTCAAGGGCAAGACATTTTTTAATGCTGTATTTAAAATAAATAAATAAAAAATAAATAAAAAACGACAAAAAAACCAAAAGCTCGACTGGAGTATTTCCACCCTTGGGCAAGGGGCTGCCATTTGCAGCCACGGTGAAGGAGACAGGGAGGCTGTTGGGGCTGGGATGAGCTGCTGGTTTTTGTTTTCTCCCAGGGAGAGCTGGGTTTTGCAGCCTCCAGCTCCTGCTTTTGCCGGCAGCAGATCCTGGTGGGTCTCTGTCCCCATGCTCTCCTGACCTGCTGAGATGCACGAAGGGTGAAGGGAAGGCACTGGGCAGCACCAGCAATCCCAGCCCAATTCCCATCTCCCTTCCAGGCTCCCCTTCGGGTACTGGGTGGCCACAATGAGGTCACCCCAAAGCTTTCTCTTCTTTGCTGCACCCCCCTGCTCTCCTGGGCTCCAGCCAGAGCAGCGTCACCTCGGATGGGAACTACTCAATCCCCCAATCCCAGTTTCCTCCAGGTATCCCCAGCACGTGATGAGCTGTGCCAGTTATTACAGAATCCTGGAATGGTTTAGGCTGGAAGGGACCTTAAAGGCCATCTTGTTGCAACCCCATGGGCAGGGACACCTCCCACCAGCCCAGGTTTCTCCAAGCCCCATCCAACTTAACCTTGGACACTTCCAGGGAAGGGGCAGCCAAAGCTTCTCTGCCCAACTTGTGCCAGGGCCTGCTCACCCTCCCAGGGGAACAATTTCTCCCCAAAATCCCATCTGCCCCTGTCCTCTGGCAGTTTAAAACTGCCTCACCCCTTATCACCCGTGGAAAAAGTCCCTTTTATAAGCAAAACCATCTTTTCATCCAGCACCCAAAGGGTCCTTTGCCCCCTCCCCGCCCCACCCCAGCGATGCCACCTGCACATTTAGCCCTGCACAGAGATGCTGCTGTGCAAACCCCGTTGTTAATTAATTAAGGGGCACCTAAACCAGCTCAGGGCTGTGGAGGATGCTCAGAGCACTGAGGGTTTGTTGGAGGGGAGCACAGGGATGGGCTGGAGCTGCTGGTGTGGCCCTGACCTTAACCCAGAGCTGTCCCCACCCAAGGCCAACGTGTTGGGGACCACCAGCAGACCCCTCGGCATCCACTTCCCAACCCACCCCAACACTCAGGTGATCCCACCGAGCAACTCCCGCGGGGCTGGACGGTCCCAGGACACACAGACACGGACACACAGACACACATACAGAGACACAGACACAGACACGCAGTCACAGACACACAAACACCCACATACACAGACACACAGAGACACAGAGACACAGAGACACAGAGACACAGAGACACAGAGACACAGAGACACAGAGACACAGAGACACAGAGACACAGAGACACAGAGACACAGAGACACAGAGACACAGAGACACAGAGACACAGAGACACAGAGACACAGAGACACAGAGACACAGAGACACAGAGACACAGAGACACAGAGACACAGAGACACAGAGACACAGAGACACAGAGACACAGAGACACAGAGACACAGAGACACAGAGACACAGAGACACAGAGACACAGAGACACAGAGACACAGAGACACAGAGACACAGAGACACAGAGACACAGAGACACAGAGACACAGAGACACAGAGACACAGAGACACAGAGACACAGAGACACAGAGACACAGAGACACAGAGACACAGAGACACAGAGACACAGAGACACAGAGACACAGAGACACAGAGACACAGAGACACAGAGACACAGAGACACAGAGACACAGAGACACAGAGACACAGAGACACAGAGACACAGAGACACAGAGACACAGAGACACAGAGACACAGAGACACAGAGACACAGAGACACAGAGACACAGAGACACAGAGACACAGAGACACAGAGACACAGAGACACAGAGACACAGACGCACGCACATGCACACACACACGCACGTGTCCCTGCTGCTCTGGCATCCACCAAAACTTTGCCTCATCCCTTCGGGAAAGGTTCTGTCATGCGGGACCAGGCGTTTCCTCTTGCCAGGATGTGACAAAAGGACCAGAGCCAGCCCTTCCCAAAGGTCCTGTGGGAATCAGCCAGGCTTCCCTGCAGGCTCTGGAGCTCCAGGCTGCCTAATTGGGCTGCTTCCAGATGGCCTGTTTCCGGGGGTAATCGATCCAATTCCTGCGAGCAAACTCGCCAGGGAAGCAGGCTGGATAATCACGGGTTACTGGGTGGAAAATCAGATGAAGGAGGGCTTGGGGGGGGATAAAGGACACGAGGCAACTGATTCAGGGAAATGGAGTGAATCGAACTCCTTGGAGATTTGGCTTCTCTGGGAAGTTCTTTATTTCTTTGAATAAAGGCAGGCACAGGAAGAGTGGCACCGCCCTGGACATGAGATGACCACTCTGGTAGGGGCCAAGCCGGGTTCTGCAGGTCCCAGCTCAGCACTGGGAGTGTCACCCCCTGCTCAGGCACCAGGATTTATTGGGTGGCTCCCTGTCCGTGGCTGGGGAGTGGAACAGGATGAGCTTTAAGGTGCCTCCCAGCCCAAACCAACCTGGGATTCTGTGATTTTATGACTTCAACGCACACTAAATCCACACATGAGCACAAGCATAGGATCATAGGATCATGGAATGGTTTGGGTGTGAAGGGTTCTTAAATCCCATCCAGTCCCCCCCCCTGCCATGGGTAGGGACACCTTCCACTAGCCCAGGTTGCTCCAAGCCAAGTCCAACTTGGCCTTGGACACTCCCAGGGACAGGGCAGCCACAGCTTCTCTGGGAAATCCATTCCAGAGCCTCTGACCACTCTCAAAAGGAGGAATTTCTTCTCAATATCCCATCTGACCCTGCCCTCTGGCAGTGCGAAGCCATTCCCCCTCCTCCTGTCCCTCCAGGTTCTTATAAATAGTCCCTCTCCATCTTTCTTGTCTGCCCCTTCAGGTCCTGGAATGCCACAATTAGGTCACTCCAGGCTGAACAGTCCCGATTCTCTCAGCCTTTCCTCATAGCAGAGCTGCCCCAGCCCTTTGACCATCTTGGTGGCCACCTCTGGGCTGGCTCCAACAGCTCCGTGTCCTTCTCCACGTGCTCCCTGATGCCCCTGGAAGGGCTCTGAGCACTCTGGTGCTGCAGAACGGGCACGTCCCCTGTGGTCCCTCCTCATCGTGTCCAGCGCCCTGACCACCTGTGCCCTCTCCCTTCCCCAGGTACACCAAGATGAAGACAGCCACCAACATCTACATCTTCAACCTGGCGCTGGCCGACGCGCTGGCCACCAGCACTCTGCCCTTCCAGAGCGCCAAGTACCTCATGGAGACCTGGCCCTTTGGGGAGCTGCTCTGCAAGGTTGTGCTCTCCATTGACTACTACAACATGTTCACCAGCATCTTCACCCTCACCATGATGAGTGTGGACCGCTACGTCGCTGTGTGCCACCCGGTCAAGGCCCTGGACTTCCGCACGCCGGCCAAGGCCAAGATCATCAACGTCTGCATCTGGGTGCTCTCCTCCCTCATCGGGGTGCCCATCATGGTCATGGCAGTCACCAAGTCAAAAGGCAAGTGGCTCCTTGGGGACAGGTCCCCTACTGTCCCCTCTGTGCATCCCAGGGGTGACCCAGCCAACCTGACCCCTGTGGCATCACTGTGGTCAGTGCTGGCCACTCCTCCATGGGGCCAAGAATGTGTCCTGTGGTGGAAAAAGGATCGTGGTGTTATTTTTTCCACCTTGGAAACTGTCCCAGAAATTGTCCTGCCTTACCCTCAAGGCTGGGACACCACACCCTTCCCCATCTCCAGTCGAGCCAGTGCCTCTCCCCAGCTCCTGGGGTGCAAACTGGTCAGAGCATAGTGTTGATAATGCCAAGGTCATGGGTTCAGTCCCCATACTGGCCATTCACTTCAGAGTTGGACTTCCTGATCTTTGTGGGGCCCTTCCAACCCGGAATATTCTGGGAATATCTGAAATCCGGTGCCTAAAACACTCCCAGTGGTGCTGCACAGTGTCCAGCTGGCCCACACTGGGATCCACAGCTCCTGTGTGGGGACACCAGCCTTTGGCTGCCGAGGAAGCCCTGGGCATCCTGAGGAAGCGGACAGGTCTTAGTGGGAGGTGACAGGGGGATCTGTCTACCACGGGGACAGGGAGGAGGGGACGTGGGGATGGCTCAGGGGACAGGTCCCTGCACCCACTGCATCCCCTCAGCAGCCGCTGGGCAGGTAGCACAAAGCTCTGGGCAGCCTCTGCCAAGAGCTGGCAGGTGGGAATGCATCTCCTTGGGGTTTCAGCAAGCATGGATGTGCCCCCATAAGGCAGAGCGTCCACAGCAGGGTCCCCACTGCTGCCCCCTCTGACCCTCTTCTCTCTCCCTGGCAGATGGGATGGTGCTGTGCACCCTCCAGTTCCCCGACCCTCCCATCTACTGGGACACCGTCACCAAGATCTGCGTCTTCATCTTTGCCTTCCTGGTCCCCATCCTGGTCATCACCATCTGCTACGGGCTGATGATCCTCCGCCTGAAGAGCGTCCGCCTCCTGTCCGGCTCCAAGGAGAAGGACCGGAACCTCCGGCGCATCACGCGCATGGTGCTGGTGGTGGTGGCCGCCTTCATCATCTGCTGGACCCCCATCCACATCTTCGTCATCGTCTGGACGCTGGTGGACATAGACAAGAAGAACCCCTACGTGGTGGCCAGCCTGCACTTCTGCATCGCCCTGGGCTACACCAACAGCAGCCTCAACCCCGTCCTCTACGCCTTCCTGGATGAGAACTTCAAGCGGTGCTTCCGGGAGTTCTGCCTCCCTTTCCGAGCCCGCGTGGAGCAGAACAGCTTCTCCCGCGCCAGGAACACCACGAGGGAGAGGGTGTCCACCTGCACCCCTTCGGAAGCGCCCAACAAGCCGGCATGACTAGGGGAGGGCAGCCCCCAGCGGGGCTGCCGGGGACGCGGAGGGGACGACCTGCGCTCGGAGGTCACCCAGGTCACCACCACGGAGTTCTAGCAGGGCACTGGCCTTTGTTCCCGGGCTGGCTCCAAAGACTTTGGGCATCCCGGAGAAGCGGGATGGGGCAATTGGGACTCACCGAGGGAGGAGATCAGAAGAGGCAGCCTGGGCAGAGCTGCTCTGCCGATGATCCCACCTTGACCAAGCCACCACTACAAGGGCTGTCACTGTCCCTCTTGGCAGAGCCCAGGACACCAGGACTGCAATGTCCATGTGCTTCTCCTCCTGCACGGGCCAGGGTGGCATCAGAGCCCGTGGCAAGAGGGGAGACACTCCCATGGCACGAGGGGACTGTGACAGGGGGTGATCACTGGATCATGGAATCTTTCAGGTTGCTCCCCCAGCACTGCCAAGGCCACCACTAACCCACGTCCCCAAGTGCCACATCCACACAGCTTTTAAATCCCTCCAGGGATGGGGACTCCACCACTGCCCTGGGCAGCTGTGCCAGGGCTGGACAACCCTTTGGGTGAAGAAATGTTTCCAACGTAAATCTCCCTTGGCATGACCTGAGGCTTTTTCCTCTGCCAGATCATGGCATGGATCACTCCATCCCCCTCTGAGCTGTGTCCCAGAAATAACCAGAGATGGGAAGAGAAATTGATGCCACTGTAATCAAAGAGCTCCAGATCCATGCCTGGAGTCCTTCAATCTGTGACTGCTCCCAGGGAAGAACTTTGTACTGTCAGTGTCATTATTCTGTCATTTAGAGACCTCTGACTGAAGCCAGGGCTGCCCTGGCCGTGGATGTGATGCTGGGAATACGGATACAGCCAGGGCATGGAGCAGGGCACGTCTGAAGCTCCCCCTGTATCCACGTGCCAGTGCCAAATTCCCCATGCCCGGCATCCATCAGGGTGATGGGGCACTGGTGAAGACATTAAGCCCGAGAGAAACCTCATTAAGGGACTAATTTGTGGAGACTCGAGTTGTTCCTCGCAGTGCTAAAGTAATTAGGATGGAATAGTGAGCGGCACCGAGGGCTCTCCCTTCCCTGCCTGTCAGCAGAAGGATGAGCGACAGCACTGCCCTGATTTCCACAGCAGAGCCAAAAAGGATAGGGGGGAGTTGTGGTGGGGTTGGTTTTTTTAGGAGAAGATAAAGAAGAACTGTCCCCTTCCTTTCACAATTCCCCAAGGAGGGACAAAGATGTGCAGGAGCCGAGGGAAGGACCCGCAGGTGGCAAGAGGCAGAGATTCAGGGATTTCAGCTCTCATGTGGATGGAGCAGCATCCCTCCAAAGGGATGGAGGTCCCTCCAAAGGGATGCAGATCCCTCCAAAGGGATGTGGGTCCCTCCAAAGGGATGCGGGTCCCTCCAAAGGGATGCGGGTCCCTCCAAAGGGATGCGGATCCCTCCAAAGGGATGCGGGTCCCTCCAAAGGGATGCAGATCCCTCCAAAGGGATGCAGATCCCTCCAAAGGGATGTGGGTCCCTCCAAAGGGATGCAGGTCCCTCCAAAGGGATGCAGATCCCTCCAAAGGGATGTGGGTCCCTCCAAAGGGATGCAGGTCCCTCCAGCTCCTGGCACATCCTGCAGGAACCACCGTCCGGGGACCTCTGGACCACATTCCCTGCAGCTGAAGGATGACTGATGGGTGGTCCTGCTCCCCGAATCCCCCCGCGCCTCATCCCTGAGCCACGACTTCTCCTTCCTCTGCCCTTCCCTGCCTGGCGGGCAGACAGAGGATGAGGAGGATGAGGAGGATGCTTGGAGGATGCAGGAGCAGCAGGGAGCGGGTGCAGCTGGAGGAAGCAGGCGAGCAGTGGCTGCACCTGGGGCTGGCTGCAGGCAGAGCCTTGCCTTGTGTCTGGTTTGTCCAGTTGCGTCAATTTAGGCTAATGAGGGTCATTACCTCTCCTCAGCAGCCCCACCTTTCTCCAGAGCCCGTGGAAATTGCAGCCTCCCCATCAGGAAGACACGAGGCGGCCCAAACCAATTTCTTTTTCAAAGGAATCAAATCGGGCGAAATTGCCCATTTGGGTCTCGACTCGATCGCGCCGGACGGACGATCCTCCCGCTCTGCCTGTGCCGGGTCACCCTCCCACGGGCAAAAGCCTTTCTCTCGTCCTTCCATCCACCTGGACACCTCCAGCTCGTCCCCGGGGCTCCTCCAGATCCCTTTGGAGTCCTGGAGCGCTGCCTTGGCTCCTCATCCTCTGCTGCCACAGCCCTGGCTGCTTGTGGGGTGAGGGACAAAAAGGATCAGCTCCAGGGTGGGTATTGGGGGGGAAGCCCCCAAGGTCCCACAAAGCTGAGCTTCAGCTCCTTGAGGAGAGAGACTAAAGTGTCCAGAGGATTGGGGACCATCCTTTAACTCTCCACCTCCATCCCACGCCCAGAAGAACCTTAAGCAGCCTGAGGTGGGAAAGGTTTGGAGCTCTTTGATGGCAAGGGCTTGGCCGTGGTGGGATTTCAGGATGTCCCACCAGGCTGGATATGCCACGCCAGAGAGCAGGAGGTCTTGGGGTCTTATATCTCAGCTTGTGGGGTGCCCCAAAAAGTGTGCTGACCCCAAATCACCGGTCTCTTCAATCCGCTTTACCCGGTGCCTCAACATTCCCTGAAACCCAACCCCGTGATGGGAGACTGGGAATGGCACAAGGGAGAGCAGCAATTCCCACCCCAGCACAGGGAAGGGACAGGGGGACACAGGGAAGGGACAGGGGGACACAGGGAGGGGACAGGGGGACACAGGGAAGGAATGGGGGACACAGGGAATGGGAAGGGACAGGGGGACACAAGGAATGAATGGGGGACACAGGGAAGGGACAGGGAGACACAGGGAAGGAATGGGGGACACAGGGAAGGAAGAGAGGGACACAGGGAATGGGAAGGGACAAGGGGACACGGAAAGGGAAGGAATGGGGACACAGGGAAAGGGAAGGAAGAATGGGACACAGAGAAGGAACAGGGGACACAGGGCAGGAACAGGGGACACAGGGAAGGAACGGGGACACAGGGAAGGAACAGGGGGACACAGGGAATGGGAAGGAAGATTGGGACACAAAGAAGGAACAGGGGACACAGGGAAAGGGAAGGAAGAGGGGGACACAAGGAAGGAAGAGGGGGACCCAGGGAAGGTGAACCCCACCAGCAGGGCTGGGGCATCTCTGCCATGGTGCAGCCCCTCCGAGGACACATCACTGTGCTGGGGGGGACAAACGAGCCCCCCACCAGTGCTGGGGGCTCTGGGTTGACTTGAGGCTCCCCAGGCAGCTCAGCCTTCCCATCCCGTTCCCATCCCCACGGGGCCCTTTTTCCATCTGCCCAGCTCCCAGCCTGCTGGGAAACGTGCCTGCCGTGGCCTTAAAGCGGGTTAAAAGGCTCCAAGTCATTATTTTTTAAAATGCCACCACGCTCGGGCAGTGCTCTGAGCCCGGGACACGGCGAGGGAACGTGGTTTTCCTGAGCTGACTTAGAGGGAACCAGAATATTCCTGGGAAAAAGGGGACACGGATGGAGCGTGTGGGGTGACGTGGACCTGGAGCAGCATCCCAGCAGGAATCTGGGGGCTGATCCGGGCTCTCCCCACCCCAAAAAGCAGCTGCCCCAGCCCCTCCTTCAGGCTGGGAAACCAAGGAGAAATCCTGACGCAGGGAATCACCGCCGGGATGCTCGGAGGGAGCTCTCAGTGTGCTTGTATAAATATATATATATATATGTGTGTGTTTACATATGTGTCTATAGGTGTGTGAACCTGCAGTGACCCCCCAGAGCCCCATCCCAGCCCCTCCTGCAGCAGCTGCTCTGTGTGTGTGATGGAGCTGGACCCGCAGCACCCCACAAAGTGCTTCAGCCTCTCATTGCAGCTCCTGCCCTGGGGATTTCGGGGCCTTTCCGGGGGCATTTCTGTATAGGAGCCCTGCTTTCTAAAAATTCAAATAATAAAGCCAATTAAAANTGGCAGGGTTGGGACTGGGTGAGCTTTAAGGTCCCTTCCAACCCAAACCATTCCATGATCCTAAATTCCAGTTCTGAAAACTCACCTGGACATGGAAAAACCCACCTTTGTGAACCCTCGAGGCCCTTTAGCTGAGTTTATTTCCAAGCCTTGGTAATAAAAATCCTCTGCTACCCGTGGCCATCAAGATATAATTTCATTGTAACAGCCCAGCAGCTCAAATTCCGGCCCAAATTACACGTTTTTTTGTAATTTAAATGCAAATGAGGATTTAGTGAAAAAGCAACAGAAATGAGTGTTGGAGCCTGTAACTCCTCTTGGGCTTAATGAGACTTTGCATTTTAAGGTGTTCATCACTTCTATCCTGTCCTTTGGGAGCTCCCAGAGAAGGGGAAGCCACAAAGAAATGCAGATTTCCAGGCTGGGGATGGGGTCTGGCCGGGCCATCACCACTCCAGGACCCCTCTCCATCACCAGCTCCCCTGGAAATCAGAGCCAGGCACCAACTCCAGCGATTTCACAGCCCAGTTAAACCAGCAGCTGAATAATGCAGCGACCTGTGCCGGCACACGGGAGCTGCCACACACCTACCAGCTCTTCAGGGACTTTTTTCCAGCCCCAAAAATCACATTTTCTACCGCAGAGAATGCCCCTTTTCCTCTTTTTTTCTTTTCTTTTTTTTTTTCCTCCCAATACTTTAACCCGCCAAATAACGAACCCTGATGCATCAGGCTTTATTTTTACACGTGTGATTAATTAGGATGACGCTGGTTTCTTTGTCTGCAGGTTTAGGCTGGCTCTGGAATTGCATTATTATGCAGATGGAAATGAGTGGATCGGGCTTTCCTGGGGAGGGCATGGATGAGATCTCCCACCCTCCTGGTTCAGGAGCAGCCTGGGGTGGATCTCTCAGTCCCACAGATCCATCATTTAAAAAAGGGAGGGGAAAAAATCATTATGAATAATTCCTGGAGGAGGGTTTTTTTCCTCTCCTTTCAGAGTTACAAATTCTCTCAATTTGTGCTTTTTTTTTTTTTTTTTTTTTTTTC
>VWZG01010889.1:88470-156376 GCA_013396735.1 Grallaria varia
GGGGGACAGACAGGACGGGGGGGGAAGGACGCGGGACAGACAGGGCAGAGGGACAGGACAGCGGGACAGAACGGGGAAACAGAGGGACAGGAGGGACAGGACAGGGAGGACAGACAGGACAGGGGGATAGAAGGACAAAACGAGGGAAAGGACAGGGAGGGAGAGAGGGACAGGACAAGGGGGACAGACGGGGGGACAGGATGGGGGACACAGATAGATGGGGGACAAGATGGGGGACACAGACGGGTGACAGGATAGAATAGGGAACACAGATGGGGGACGGGGGACAGGAAGGTCAGGTAGGGCAGAAGGGACACGTAGTACAGACAAAGGAGGACAGAAAGGATAGAAGACGACAGGCATTACAGGAGCACAGGTGGGATGGTACAGGTAGGGCAGACGGACAGGTATGAGGACAGAAACAAGTGTCACAGAAGGGGTAGGACAGGTGGGACACAAGGACAGGCCAGGGAGCACAAGCAGGGCTCGCAGATGTCACCCTCAGGGTGCAACTCCTGACTCTTAAAGCCCAGCGGTGCCTCCAGCCAGGGCTAAGGGGACGGAGCAGCTCCCACCTTTCCCAGCTCTCCACTGCGGAATGTGGAAAATCTGCTTGTTCTTCAAGTGAGAACTAGACTGAATTCCTTGGGGTGATAGGACAGCAAACTTCCAACTTTCCCCCCTTATCTAATGGCATGAGTTTCTCCTCTTCCACCAATGAATTCTGCTCCAGTTAACACACAAATCCAGCCCTGGGGATGTTCCAGACCAAGGGCCTGCATTTGATTTTTAATTCCCCCTCCCTCCTTACCGTCAAGTGACACCCCTGGGGTAAACCTCTCTTTACCTTCTGAGTTAACCCCTCAGTAATCAAGGTTTATGACCAATGATCCCAAACTGGACTGAAAGGATCATCTGCTTTTACTCCAGCCCCAACTGGGTTTCTAGACCAACACCATAAAAAAATCCCCACTTCTACAAGTGCGAGGCACCAACAGGAACATCAGGTTTCCCTTAATATTCAGGGACTAAACAGCAAATCGCCAAGAAACACACACCAGAGCAAAGCAAATCAAGTTTATTTCATTCTCGACCGCAGGCAGGTACAGATTTAGAACCAGCACTGAGCAGGGGTAGATTTCAGCGAACACACACACGAAGCGTTGCTCCCACCCACATCCTGCGAGCCACCCCCCTGCAGGATCAGCTTTCCCTGGAATGCCTTCGCACCACGAGGTCGGATCGTGTCTTCCCTGGCAGCTGGCACCCTCTGGATGGGAGGGCTGTTGGCAAGTCCAGGTCCACAGCAGAGCACGTGGGTTGTCTTTCCTTACCCACTCCCTCCGTCATGGTTTTAGAGCACCCCAAAAGCAGCTCCTTCCCGCTGGGACACCCAGCCCGGAGCCTGCCCTTGACCTTTCAGCTGCCTTTCAGCCAATCCCACCATATCCCAGATCTATCTCCTTTCTCTCCACGCACTTAAGACACACGTGGCTCAGCCCCACTGCTGCACATCCCACCAAGCCCCCAGGGACACACGTGGCCATCTCCCAGCACAAGCACGTGTTCTGGAAAGCCACCGAGTCCGAATATCCCCCTCTTCCTATCAACGCATCATCTGGCCTTCAGCACCACCTCCATTTATTATTTGCGCCGATTGTCCCCATATACTCACCCTTTCCCCTTAAAAACGGCTTTTCTTTTGTCATCTTAGCAGTATCTGCAACCATTGGAGAAAAGAAGTTCAGTTTTACTCCTTTTTTGCCACTTTTCACATAACAAAAGTAAAGCCTCAAGCACGTAATTTATCAGCAAATATCTTTTTTCTTCTCTGCAAAGATTCATGAACAGGAGTATTTTTTTCTCTTTTAAAGAGGCAGGAATTACTTCCCTCCTCCATACAAACCAAAATCCAATAAAATCTTAAGCCCCCGGAACCTCTGATCAAAACTTTGTTTAACTCCTATATAGTCTGGATTGAAGTTTAATCACTTTAAGACGATCCAGTTGTCCCATGAGCCGCCTAGAAACAGCTCAAGCTTACTTAAAGAATGAAGTTTTACATTTCTAAGCCAACAGAACACATATTTAGGCACTCACCTTCCAAAATCGTGCTGCAAACTTCTCGTAAACTTTACAACTGGAAGTAAAACAAAGCAGTTTTAAACAATTGCTCAGGAGCTTCTTTTCCCTCTCTCCCCTCTCGCCGGCCCCGCACGTGTCTCCCGGCCCATCCCGCGTGTCTGGGGTGTTTCCTGCATGGTTTGTCTCCTCTGTAATGGCCCGGGGGCTCAGAGAAGCAGTAGGAATATGCAGGCTGCAGGCTCGAGGGCCCGGCTTGTTCTCCAACGTCGTGGAAGGGGACTGTACGTCACGGGCCCGAGGGCCTGCGCTCCCATGCGCCACACGGACAGAGCCGAGAGAGAGCGACTTCTCCGGATATCCACGTTGGGTTTGCGTTGATTTTAATTATAACGCCCAAACGCCCGAGCTCCCCAGCGCGCAGGCGTGCACACACAATACTCACGCTAGGGAACAGGCCGGGGTGGGCAGGCGTCGGTGTAACCTGTGGGAAGAGACGGAGAAGGCCGTGAGGGGCCGGCTGGGGTGAGGCCGCTGCGTCCCCCGCCACGTGTTATCTCACGACCTGTATTAGCGCTGAGAGAGGGATCCGGCATCCCTACGGGGGGCTGCGTGGCCGCGGGGACTCCACAGCAAAGAGAACTCACGGAAAAGAGTAAAAAAGAGGATAAAACGGAGTCAAGCTTACCGACACACCTCACGGCTCCACAGAGAGAAAGAGGCCGAGAGCAGCGGCACACCGATATTTATTGAGCGTCAGGAGGCGGGGCCGAAGCGCGAGCGCGCGTCACGTAAGGGGCGGGGTTAAGCCGTATATGGGCAGGAAGGTAGGATGGGGCGTGGCTAGAGGGGCGGCGCTTGCGCTGTGAGGGGCGAGGCCGTTGGGGCGCTCGCGAAGGGGAAGGCGGGAAAAGCCGCCGCCTCAGGGAGGCGCCGCCATGATGGACCCTCCCGTCCCTCCCTCTCCTCAGGGGCTGCTGCCGCCCCTTCGGACCCCCCCCTTCCCCCCGCGCATCAAATACAACCACGGAGACAGTTTTGGGGTTTGTGGGTTTTTTCCTTTTTTTTTTGTTTGGTTTTTTTTTTGTTTTTTACCAAAAAAAAAATCCTAAAATACTTTTATTCCATAGTTAAAATCTGTTGCTGAGGAGACCGATGTACAACGCAATGGTTTTAGTCTACAGGTGGCTGTACAGGGAGGGGAGCTGTGAGGGAAGAGTCCTGGCCCTGTCGGATCGTGGCCGGAGTGGTGCCAACACCTCTGGGAACAAGGCAAAGTCCTTCTCTCCATCCCCACACTCTCCTTCCCCTCACAAGTGGCATCTCACACATGGTTTAGGTTTTGTGCATAATACAGCAGTGGCCTACACCAGATTTGTTTGTTTGCTTTAAAAAACCCATATTTAGGAAGAACTTCTTTCAGAAGAGAAATATCCTCTTTTTAAGGTCACTTTTTAAACCTCTCCTTCCACTCCCTTCGACCCACACAGTGAAATTATCAAGTTTCCAGTAGGTTTAAGATGTAAAAATGAGAAAAAGGCAAGTTTCAGCCCTGATTTGTGAGAGTAAAAAACATCTGAGAGGAAGCCACAATAAAAAGGATTGACTACTCTCACCTCTTCCCCAAATTAAAAAGTTGTAAAAAGGCAACAGTCATTTTCCTGGTTCCGTAATTTGTTAAACAAGCCTAGATATCTCAAGATCTGTTATTAACATCACAGCGAGTGTGAGAGGGCAGGGAGGGAATGTTTTATACAGCCGTGTTTTTCAGTTTTTTGTGGGTTTTTTTTTTTAAAAAAAAAAAAAAAAAAAAAAAGATGCAGCATATGTTAATACCTATACAGTTCCCTTCCAGCACAACAAACCCTTGGTCAGTAGTGATTCAGGACATGAAGGACATGACAGAGACGAGCAAAACCCCCAAAAAACAACGAGTGACGTGTCGGTCGCGTGCCAGGTTTCTCTGTACACAGCTAATATACACACACGTGCTTCCAAGCACATCCTCTCCTCAGCTTCCCAACACTCGAGCTGCCTTTCTTTTCTTATCCCCCTCCCCTTCCTCAGGGAGAAGAGGAGGAAACGAGGAATTGCATCCCAAATGGGGGTCTGTTCTCCCAGGCACCGTCTCCTGGCGGGGCGTTATTGCTGAGGTATAGTGTCAGTTCCAGCCTGATGGCACGAGAGACGTGTTTGTTCCAGTGAAATGCTACATTCAGACAGGATTCCCCTTCCCTGGCCCAAAGCCCTTTTGTGGATACGGTTGGAAGGCAAATCTTGGAAGAGCTGGGGTGCCACCCTCGCTGTATTGCCTTGGAGAGGGACGCAGAGGACTTCCAGGCCTCTCGGGTCTCTTGCTCCCTTCTTGGAAGATTATGGTCGGTGGTACCTGAAAGCCAAGTGGAAAATGAGTGTCACCCAGGTTAAATGGTTACCCAGAAGGCCCATGAGGGTAAATGGAATTATCTCAGAACCCTCAGACCCCCAGGGAAGCTCTTAACATCAAAGGATTTCACCTCGGGCTCTGCAAACACTCCACCTCACAAAGCTGGAAGGGAAAGAATCACTTGGGCTGCAATTCACAGATGATTTCACAGATTACACTCATTACCAAGGTGTTTTGTGGCTGTGCCTTCTATGGCCCCAAAAAAGTCCACACCAGCTGCAAGGTCACGCTGGTTTCAAATGCACCTCAAACCAGCCACTGGTCACTTCGAGTCTCCAGAATGGGAAGCCCCAGTTTAAGGAAAAAAAACTTTGTGTCTGCTACTGGTCTAGTCACCTTTCACCACCGGGGCAGAAAGGGACATTCAAATCCCCAATTGCTACACAATTTTTCTCAGGTTTTAATGTTTTGCTGCTGCGGCACAGCTCTCCCAACAAGATGGTGATTCTGAGTAACATGTTCTTACCTCGTGAACTGCTTGCTCTCCTCGTGCACTTCCATTTCAGAGCTTTTAAACTCGTTCAGCTCCTTCCTGATGGCCGCCTGCACAGAGAGGGAGATTTGTTTGGTAAAGGAAAGGGCTTAGATTGCAGTGGCCACCCCAGCGTTGGCAGTTGGTTCACACCAAGATGAATTTAATCTGCACCACCTCCTGCACCTCAGGGCTGGGCAGTCCCACAGGTGGCCAGGGAGGAGGAGGACAGAGGGTTCCCTGCCAGCTTCCTGCCTGAGCCTGCAAGGAACCACATTCCTCTGACCCGTGTCCTGCATTCTTGGTGTGTCCAGAGAAGGGAAAGGAGCTGGGGAAGGGGCTGGAGCAGCAGGAAAGGCTGAGGGAGCTGGGGGGGCTCAGCCTGGAGAAAAGGAGGCTCAAGGGGGACCTTCTGGCTCTCTGCAACTCAACAGGTGAGGGTTAGGCTCTGCTCCCAGGAAACAGGGACAGGATGAAAGGGAATGGCATCAATTGCAGCAGAGGAAGTTTAGATTGGATATTAAGGAAAATTTATTCACCAAAAGGGTTGTCAAGCCCTGGAAGAGGCTGCCCAAGGCAGTGGTGGAGTCACCATCCCTGGAAGTGCTCAAAAAACATGTGGATGTGCACTTGGGGACGTGGCTTAGTGGTGAATGTGGTCATGGCTGGGTTAACACTTGGACTCAGTGATCACAGAGGACTTTTCCAGCCTTAGTAATTCCATGATTCTGTGCTCCTTACTCAGAAGCTGATGCAGAGGCCCTGCTGGCCTGCAGACCGTGCCCACCTCACCAGGAAGCGGAGCTGGGACAGCACACACGAGAAGGGACACTGGTGGTGCTCAGTGGGGGGGGGCAGAGGGAAAGATGAGGAGGTGAAGCAAGAGGAACAGAGCAAATCTTGGCTCCCACCCTGGTCTGGCTCCCCTCCCCACCTGGAGCCAAGGTAACCCCATTACCTTGTCAGCTGGTGTCAGCTTCGTCCACGGCTTATCCGCCCGCCGGTCGTAGTCCTGAGCATCTGTTACTTCCACGTATTCATTAAACCTCAGGATCTTCCTGGCCTGCAGCTCTGCCACTGTAGGCCTCTGGCTAAGCTGAACACCAGCAAGGACAAAGCAGGTTAGTCTGAGCCTTGTCCATGAAGCAGATCAGAACTAAGCACCCCGATCAAAAGTAAAACCAGTTCCCTCACTAGGCCTGAGCCACAGACACTACCAGGTCCTGCTCACATCCTGCAAGGGAACAGGCAGCCCCTCTTACAGACTGGATATTCCCATTTGGATCATAAGGCCAGGATAGGGCAGAACCCAGGCCACACTGCCGTGGAGAAGGAAGACATGGAAAGGTTTAGGAAAATAGCTATTAAACAGCGAGCACTGCGTGACACCCTTCAACTCATCTCCAGCAACGGCAACACTCACATTTCACACCCACAGGCCCTGGGGAAGTTTTTCCCAGCCACGAGTAACAACCCCAAGCAACGTGGACATAACAGCTAAAAGCAGCTGTTGCTCCCACACTAAAGCTGTTACTTTAGAAATGAGTTTTGGGGAGCCTGGTGCAAGTTGTGGCCGCTGAAGAACTGTGTCAAGCAGGAAGGTTTGCTGGCCCGGCAAGAGCCAGGTGCCAAATTTAGTTCTCCTCTCTCTCGTTATGCTCGCTGCCAACTCAGATCTGTCACTGACAACGGTGCCAGCGGCTCACTGCAGGCGACAGCCCATGTTCCAAAGTCCCCGCAGCCTGAGGGTGCTGGGGACACTTACACAATGGCCCCGTGACTTCCCCCACAGCACGGGGCCCACTGCCACCAGCCCTGCCAGGTGGCCCTCACCACAGGGGCCAGCAGTACCTTTCTGGTGAGCCGGCGCTTGATCTCGCGCTTCTCAGCTTGACGGTCAGCTTCATTTTTCGCTGCCAAGGGGGGGGAAAAAAAATAAATACATTTTTCATGTAAGCATCAGGCTTTGAAAAGGGCTTTCTGGGCTTGAACAAAGCAGAGTGTCGAGCTGGATTGGATTATCTACAGATATGAAGGCTCCTTGTGGTGTGTCTGTGCTTAGGACAGGCACAGAGCGCAGCCCAACTCCAAAGTCACCTCCTGCTCTGGCAGGGGCCATATAGCCCTTAAACAGCACCAGTGACTCCTTCTCATGTTAAAGATTAATGCCCACATTGCCAAAATACATCCCAGCCACTGTGCAGCTCGCTCCCCCCATAAAGCTATTAGAGTTTAAAAGAAAATATAGGCACAGATAAATATTTTAAATGGAAGCTTCCTGAACTGACATTTCCCTTTCCTCATGATGTTTATTTAAAACTTTTGCAGAACAAGATACAGCCAAAAGAAACAGCCCTGACTGAGCGATGCACTGCTGCTTTTGGGATCATGCAATGCAATGCTGTAATGTCTGGACCACAAATGAAAGTCCAGCCCAAACAAAAACACCTTTCACAGTCCTTGCTGGGTAACAGCAGAGTCTGAACCAGCTCACACACCTCCCCCTGAGGTGCCAGGCAGGGGACAGGCATCATGGAATGGTTTGGGTTGGAAGGGACCTAAAAAATCACCCAGTTCCACCCCTTCCATGGGCAAGGACACCTTCCACAGGCAAGGACACCTTCCACCAGCCCAGGTTGCTCCAAGCCCCATCCAACCTGGCCTTGGACACTTCCAGGGATGGGGCAGCCACAGCTTCTCTGGGAAATCCATTGCAGGGCCTCACCACCCTCACAGGGAAGAATTTACTCCCAAAATCTAATCTAAATCTCTTTCAGTTTTAAACCGCCCTCCCTCCCCCGCCACCACCCCGATAAACTAAAACATTAAAGGCAAGCTTATGGCATTTCTCAGGACCACCAGAGAAGTGTTACTCACGCTGCAGGATGTTCCTCTGCTCCAGCTCTTCCGCTGTGGGTCTCTGGCTCAGTCGCCTGAAGAAAAGTGTGACAAGTGTGTAATGTTGTATCTGGTCAGTCCTCAGCAGAGGATGAAGGACACAACTGCCTGGTTTCCGTGCTCTGGAAAGCCTCCTCCACACACCTCACTCACCAGTGGGGATCACTGCTGGCCTGTTTTATGTTCTGCTCCACTCAAACAGCTGCTCAGCCACTGGCACAGGTTTGGGAAGGCTGTGGACTCTCAGATGCAGCTTTGCAGAGAGTGGAGCCTGGCCTGTCACCAGGTTCATCCCCCCTGCACCCATCCACACCTTTCTACGCCATCTGTATTTTACATTTCTTCAGCCCTTGACATTTTCCCTTCCCACTCCATTTAACCTCTGGAAACAGGGCCCTGTCAGAGGATATTGCTCATCTCCAGGAGGAACTCCCAACTTTTCTAACCGGGAGGAACAGCAGTGCTGAGCCTCCCAGCCCTGCTCCAGCTGCTGTACCCAACCACCCACCCTATTCCAGCACAGAATAGGACACAGCTTAGACAAGGCACCAGCTCTGCCCAATCCCACCGTGCACAGCCAGAACACCCTCCCCATTCTCTGTACCTGATCAGCGTTGTCCCGATCTGCTGCCGGATCTCGTTCCACTCCTCCTTGCTCTTCCGAGGGAAGACGACCTTCTCCTCCTGCGGCACGGGCACGTTCCCCAGCTTTATAGCCAGCGTGTCTTTCCTCTTCACTTTGTTGGCCAGTGTGCCTGCGGGGAGGGACAGCAATGGGACGCAGCTCGAGGCTGCAGAGCCTGAACACAGCGATCCCAGCCACGATCCCTGGCAGTTGTGCTCTCCCCGAGGGAAAGCTGTCCTCTCTCCTTGTGTTTCCCCAGCTCTGCACTATACAGCAGCAGCGTCCAGCACTCCTGTGAGACGCCACATGCTCACCTAAACCTGTCCCACCTGAGCCATCTGCAGCTGGAGGGGTGCACTCAGCAGGTGAGAGCACAGGTTTGGCTGCAGAGCCTTGGAAAAGGGGAGGCAAAGGACATGTGGTACATCATGAAACCAAGAACCAGCTGCTTTGAAGCGCTGTGGGAACCAACTCTTTGATCCAGAGCTCAGTAGAGCCAGGCATGGGTTCAGCAGAGAAATAGAAAAAGCCAGTTGCAATGTCAAAGCCTTACTGTTATGGCTTTCATCTTCTTCCTCATCCTCGTCATCTTTGTATAGGATGGGCCCCTCGGAGTCAGAGTCGCTCATCCCTTCGTCTCCTTCCTGCTCCTCTGGCAGGACCTGGGGGACCAGTTTGGGGATGACTGTGACAGATGGCACATCTCCAATATATACACGAGGACCCGAATTCTGCTCCTCTTCCTGGTCATCTTCTTCCTCTTCCTCATCGTCTGGACTAACGAGAAGCACATTATTACACCTCTTAACACACAGCACAGGGGCTGGGGAATACCACTGGGATCAACAACTGCTTAGCTCTCCTCAAGGGAGCCCAGGAACCAGAGGTGCAAGAGCCACCCCAGGATCCTGCACTGTCCTCTCTCTCCAGAGGAAATCCCAGAGACAGGTGCTCCAAAACCAAACAGCCCTCTGACCCCACGACTTTGGGTCTTGCAGGTTCAGCTCTGCTATAACGAGACAGCCCTTTTCCCATTTCAGTTTTGCAAAACAAAAGGGTAAGGAAGGCCACAAGCGGATGGAATCCAGGACCTTGTTTTGTCTTGGTGCAATTAGGACAGGCCAGGCCTGGATTCCTGGCATCAGCCTGTGTTTGTAGTCTGGAACCCATTTCCCTTTGTGAGCAACAAAATCCCAGAACCAGGAGCAGTTTCACTGGGAAGTTGTTCTGGCCCTTAAGAGCCTGAAATGCAGATTTGGCCAAGGGGGAAAGTGGTTTCAGCAGAGGCACCAGCCCTGCCCAGAGCCCTCCTCCCCACCACAGGCTCCCAGGAGAGCTGGCACACATACAGGGCGTACTCACACTTTGAGCATCTCAATGGTGACAGGCAGGGACCTGGTTCTGCCCAGGGTGCCGTTGTCATCCCCGAACCCATCGTTCTCAAAGAGCAGGGAGTGAGCCCTGTGGGACCCTTCGGGAGGGGGCGTGACGGGCAGAGGGCTGTTCAGAGCCTGCTGGATGCGGATGTGCAGCGGGATCTGGGGCAGGCGAGGCAGCACGTGGGGTTCACCAAAGCCTTGCTCTGCTGTCCTCTTGGACACTTCCACGGATCTGAACTCTTCAGGAGGAGGAGGAATCTCGTTGGGCAGGTCCAGAGAGCGTGGGGGGTCCAGGACAGGGGTGGAGGTGGGCAGGGGCATGCGTGGGGGCTCGGGGGGCACGTGCGTGGGCAGGGGTGGGGAGGGGGAGGGTGGTGGGTGAGCCGGGGTCATGTGCAGCGGGATCGGTGCCGGGCGAGTCGCTGTCCCCGTCCTGTCGTTGAGGGGCTTGGAGGGGACAACCTCTGACGTGTTGTTGGGCAGGAGGCCTCTCTTCGGGGGCAGAGGAGGGGAAGGCTTGGACAAGGCGGTACCACTGTTCATTGCTTGGGAAAGTTCAGCTGGAAATAAAAACCACAAAAGCCACAATGTTTAACAGGGAATTTTCCAGATACCCTTCAGCAGTGTGGAATAAGCATGGGCAATGCAGAGCCTTGGACTAAGCAGACTCTGCTGCTTTTTAGTGGAACGTGGTGCCAGAAATAACCAGGTTTCAAGGCTCTAGTTTGTCCTTTCTGCAGCAAAGGTAAGACTTTGGAGAGCAGCCAAAAACAAGCAGGATGGGAGAGATCCTGCTGCTTTGGAGAGAGAGGAATGGCATCAGCCTTCGAGTGACAGCACACTGAGCTCACCCAGGAGTGCAGGTATGTGGGCACTTTATGGCTGTACTTACAGCAACAAAGGAATCTGTCACATTCAGGACACCCCGGACTTCAGTTGTTCTAACAGCTCCCCTGCACATTAAATAACCTTTACGGAAGTCTCAAAAAGTCTTAAAGCCCTACCTTTTGCTCAAAGGCAGAAGTCAGCAGAGCTGCAGGCAGCAGTGTGCTCTCCCATCAGACCCAGTCCAAGAACACCCCGCTGACAGCAGCTCCTCAGGGTGAGATTCTGCTCTACTGCCTCTGAGCTCTGCTCCTTAATTCCCATATAAACCACAAAATAACCAGCAAAACTTCCCAAAATACCTAAAAACCTTGAGTCTACGTATCTGCTGTGTGATGGAGGAGAGGGAGAAATGGAGACAAGGAAAGTGCCTGCAGTGGGCAACCCCAGGTTGCACCAGCGAAGACTGCTCTTGCTTTAGGAGTCTGCAGCCTTTAACATCCACATAGCCATGGCTTCTGGGACTTGGAAAGGCTTTGCCTGAAGCGGATGAGACTTGCTGCTCATACCCCTGGCGGGCGGTGACACATCTGTGTGCCCAGCACGGAGCTGGGAGGAACCACGAGAGGGTGCTGCGAGCAGGAGTGTTTCCAGAGATAAAGCCGCGTAGCTGGAGAGAGGTGGGCACATTTTTGGGATGTTTAGCATTTTCAGACTTTCCCCTTGAAGATTAAGGGCTAGATTGTGCAAAACACCGAGTGCCCTCAGCTCCAGCCCAGGGGTGTCTCCCAAGCAGTGCTCCAAGCCTGGCAGGACCAGGCTCCAGCCAGCTTCTGGGAAGGACACAGTTTGAAAGGGAGAGAGAAGCCGGCAGAAGGAAGAGACAGGAAGGGGCTGGGAGCTGCTTGGAGCAGCCAGTGCAACAGACCCAGTGCACAGGCTGGCACAGCCCCTCCCTTGTGATGAACACAGCGGGCAGAGCCGGTGCTCCAGCACAGGCTGTGCTGCCTGTGGCTCCCTAACCCTGCCAGGAGCACCAAGCCCTGGGACAGTAGGATGGCACCCTGTTTGTTCCCTGTTTGCTTGTCCAAGCTGCCGCCGACTAAATTCCCTCTCCCCAGAAGTGTTTCCTGAGCCTTATTTTCAGCTGCTGCATCAGACAGCAGAAGTGCTAGGAGAATGAGGGACAAAGGGGTGACCTGCACAGGAACACCCTCCCCTGCTTCAGGCTACCAAAGCAGCACAAAAAGGACAAGCACCCAGTCAGAGCACACACCAAAGACCCGTGGGGAGCTCACTAAGCCAATTCCACTCCTGCTGTTGACCAGCAACAACACAGGGCTCACACAGCAACGCTGCAGCTCCAGCTCCATCCTGCTGGATCAGAGCCCTGGGGAGCCTCCTCCTCCACCACCTTCTCACCCAGGACTCAAAAGAGAACTCGCTGCCCTCCTCTCCCTTCCCCTCACAGCCCGGGGCTGCAGGTGCTCCCAGCCCAGTGCTGTTGGGAAGAGGCAGGATGGCTCTGAGCAGATGTTGGATACACCCCTGTCTCCAGCCACGTTTTTTGTTCCACAAGTACCACCTGCAAATAGTGCTGGGGCATTTCAAATGCCATCTGCGGTGTGTGCAAGCAGCTTAAAGAAAACAAGAAGGTATTTCATGGAGTGCTCGGGCATGGCCAGGCTAATCAAGCTGGTCTGGCACATGGGAGTGTTTAACACCATATCAAGGTCACTTGCAAAACCTGCCAGGGCAAGGTGAGCCCAGAGCAGAGCCAAGCCATCAGCTCACACAAAGCAGTGGCTCGGGCTACTTCAGATAGCAACTTGCACATCCACCACTGCCTCCCAAACCACACCTGGGTAAAGCCTCCAGTTTCTGTGATAACAGTGCAAACCTGTCAGATTGATCTTCCCAGGAACCTCCCTCCTGACCTGTGTGAGCCCCTGTGTCCAAACATTAGGAGGTGTCTGTGAAAGAACTGTCGGAGACCCAGACTGCATGGAAGTCATCCCAACTCTATGCTGCATCTTTAAAACTCACCAGAACTCCCACAGAGAACAGAGACTAAACCAGCTTTAAGAAACGCTCCCCAAACCTTCTGCTTAGAAAAGTTACAGAGATAAAGACATTTAATTCTCTAAGTGGGAAGATTTAGCTCAAATTACAGTTGAACTGATTTATCCATGGGACAAGACTTAAGGACAAGTCTAATATGGCACTATCTCAGCCACAAATCTTAGGGGAGGTGCCTGAGTATTTCCAGGGAAGCCTGAATTATCCCTGCCAGCTCCTGGCCTCTCTGCACCAAGTGGAAACCACATGGCTCTGGAGTGACAGCCATGACAGACATTTTTTGGTGCGATGTGCATTTTTTAGGTTAGTTTGTTGGTTTTTTTTTTCCCCCAAGACCAGCTGAAAGCAGGAACTGTCACTGACCACAGTCTCGCAAAGCAAAATTTCATCCACCATCCCCCAACCCTGGCTGAATCCCAGCCCTCAGCAAAGCATCAACATTCAGACACTGCCTTAGAGCTGACAAAGAAAAAGCAGGCAGGGATTCCTTCCTGCAGGTAGCTGTTGGGAACAGATTGGATGGCTCATGGCAAAGGACTCCAGTAATTACACTGTTCCCAGCACACGTGTGTTCTGGGCAGATCCAAGTCCAAACTGGACTATTTTCAGGAAACACAATCAGACATTCACGATACAACTGAAAATCTTCCCTTATGAAAGGAAGAGAGACTTGGAGCAGCGGCTCCAGGACATCCCAGGGTACAAAAACCAGCTCCTGGGGTCACTTACCTATTAGTGAGTTGCTATTTCTGTTGACAGGTTTGGGAGGAGGGACAGGAGGCTGTTTGGCAGGAGCTGTGCTGGCTGTACTGGTGGGAGCAGTAGTGTTGGCACTGGCAGGAGTGGGAAGCAGAGTCCTGGGGGCTGGGGAAGGGGCAGCTGTGGGACTGACTGTCTTTGCTGCAGTGGGGGCTGTGGTGGAGGGGACAGTTCTTGCAGTGCTGCTGACAGGCGCTGGATCCTTTGCCTGCACTTCATTTGCCTCCTGGGAAGTGGAGGGAGGTCTTTTTGGAGGGAGGAGAGGCTGCCTGGGAACATGTGGCTCCTGAGGTGGTTCCAGTTCAGGCCCAGAGTGGCCGCTGGAGGAGCCTGCAAAGGAAGACAGATCAGTTTAAGGGATTGGAGAGGGGAAACAATCAGATGAGAATTCAAAGCTGGTGCTAGGACAATCTGAAGTCCTGATTTTGCACACATCTGGTTTCTTACCCTGCCTCTTTTTCGGTTCCTCTGATGGGACAGGCTTCCTAAGGCTGGAGGTCTTAGTGGCCTCTTCCTCCTGGCTGGGCAGGTCACAGATGCCAGGCCCACCGATGGGGACTGTGTGGCCATTCTTCAGTGCAGGGGGGTTCAGCTTCTCTGGCTCTTCACCATCTGCAAGGGGGTGGGAGGGGACAGAACCACAGAGAAAACACTCAGAAGGCAGGAGAGGGAAGAGCTGGCTGAGCTGACTGAATCACCAGGAGCCACACCATCTTCTCTCCAGCTTCTCAAACTGCTGGTCTTCAGTCCCCTTCTGCACAGGAGAGCACAGCAACCAACCAGCTGGAGCCGGAAGCCCTTGGTTCCATTGTCAGCAAGTAAATAGTACAGCTCTGGAGCCCATCAAAGGCTTGCCTTCTTCCTGTCCTGCCCTTCCTCCTGCGTTTCAGACTGCTGTGCCCAGTGCTGTGCCACAGCCCACAATAGTTGTAACTGCACTCAAAATACTCCAGCAGCTTTTGTATCCACCCATCAGTTCCCTGCTGCAAGAGATTCCAACACGAGCCAAGGCATCTACTGCACACGCAGTAATGGACTTGGATAGTCTAAAAGTTAGTGGAGGCACCTCTGTTTTCCTTCTGTTTCTATCCTGAATTGTCCACAAAAATCAACGCCCATCAGCAAAGCAGATTTCTTGACTTCATCTTGGTTTTAATCAGATGTAATAATACAGCTCCAGAATCTAATGCAGTTCATCCTGACTATTTCTGCTTTTACAGATTCTGCCGTGGAGTTTCCCAGTGTCAGGAAGCAAGACCTCTACTGGAAACAGTTCCTCTTTCCAGCCCGTGATTTTGACAGCATTTAAAACCCTATGAGGAAATACTCAGCCATTCCCTGTAATTGCCCTGACAGGACAAACTCTTGATAATATTATTCCCAATATCAGACAGCATCCACTCTAATGGGACATTGTCCATTTTGACTGCTTTTTAACTCAAGAAAACTGGGATACCTCCCCAATTTGATTAAAAATCTTTAGCATTTCAGTCTACCCTCTCTGAACCAACTGCAGTGCGTGGCATCAAAGCTCCCCACATACCAGGCCCCAGCACACTCTGCAGGCTCTGATTTTTGGTAATTTATTCCATTGCCTTCTTCACCTTTCCTCTTCCTCCAAGTACTACCTCCCCCTTCCCCAACCTGGTGTTATCCAGAAGCTGAAAGCAAAGCTTCTAAGGAGCCAAAAGCTCCCCAGGATTTCTTTTCCACCAGAAACAGCCTTGGCTCCTGGGAGGAGCTGGCAGACGGCGCTGCCTCGCTCGCTCACTGCCCTTCCCTGAAATGCAGGAAGCACAGACAGCAACAAGAGGGAGTTTCCTCCCCAGACAGGGCTGAAACTCAAGGGATGAGACAGAGATTTTTATAGCAGCAACTGCCTCTGGTTATCCAAAGTTTTCAGCAAGGGAGGCAGGGACTAAGATCCAGCTTGCCTTATCACTCAACCCTACCTGCCCTTCCCTGGCAGCTCCTGATGGCCTCTCACACCACCTCACTCCCAACTTCAGCTCCAGGGACCTCCCTCAAGGTCAAGAGATCCAATGCCATCCTCTTTTCCTTACCCTGAGCCCAGTACCCACAACCTGGAGCCCACAACCTTCTGACCCCCAGCCCAGGAAGCAGCAGGTCCTCCTCTCCCAGCTTCACCACCACACCTCCTCATCTCAAAGGCTTTCCAGCATTTTCCCCCTCCCAAGAAAACCAACTGACCTTGTACAAGCAGGTTTTAGAACTGCAAGCAAACACAATAACCCACCCTCACGTCTTATGACTGCCCAAGTGTCTTAAACTCCCGGGAGGGATTTAGATAATGCGCCTCTAATCTACCCTCCTGCCAGCACCCACTGCTCCCTTGTGCCAGGGGTTTGCACTTTGGCCACATTACACCCATCTTCTGCTTCTAAAACCAGAGCAGATGACTCAAAGAAGAAAATAATTCCACCCCTCAGCCAGGCTTCTGTTACACCCTGACAGCGTGGAAGACCTTGCTCTCCTCTGCCACCTCCAGATGGAGGTTTGGTGCCCAAAGTCTTTGATGTTCCTTCCAGTTTCATCCTGTGACCTCACACCCTTCTGAACCCAGTGAGCTGCCCCTCCAGTGCTGCACTGACACCCTCGGGGGGGTGTAGAGGCATCATTACAGCAGAGCTGTGTTAAGACTCTTTCTCTCAGTTTTGCTTTCAGTTGTTCGGTCTGAAAACCACTTTTTTCACCTCCACTCTTCCACTTTACAGCTTTCTTGGAATGAAACTTGCACTAGGCCAAGGCTGTCTCTGCAGTGAGTCCACTGAGGTGCAATCAGACCCCAAGCCAAGGACCACGATCTCACCCAGACAGGTGGGCTGCTGTCCCCCCACACCTTCCTGCCCCTCCCTCAGACCCACATCACCCAACTCACAGCCAGGTGACTCAGTGGTGATCTGAGAACTTATTCTGGCAGCACAATCCAACTGGGAGACATCAGGGATGACACAAAAGGGGATCAGACTTCTTAGATTAGAGCAAGGCAAGTTTTAATAAGCTCAGTGGTGACTATGCCACCACACCACAAAGCATCTTTTAGAGGAAATGCAGCTCAGAATTCATCCATTTTTGACTCTTTTCCCAGCTGAAGCCCTGGGGTCAGCACCTCTCCCCCAGTGCAGTCAGGAATGTGATTGGCACAGCTGGAGTTGGTGAGTGACAGCAGAGGTTTGCAGGACAGGAGAAGGGATCTGGAGAGGACAGGCAGGGAGGGACAGGATGGGAAGTGACCCACAGCACAGCCCTCCCACCCTGCTGGCAGGAATGTGTCCAAGGCAGGCACTGAGCTTCCTCAGCAACATCTTCCTCCCTGAACAGGCTGCAAGAATCCATGTGTGAAAATCAGACCAGAGAAAGCATTGAAGAGGGTAAAGCAGACAGGAACCATAGCAAAGAGCCCTTAAATTTGTCTCCCAAAAGTGAGGTTTGGCCAGAGGAAGATCAGCTACACAGACACAGACAGGAGAATTTCGTTTGCAGACTCACCCTGCTCAGGCTCTTCCAACAGAACCCCTCTTTTTACCAGCTCCTCTCTTGGCTTTCGCATAGAAATCTTTCGTTCTAAAACTGATATTAAATTGAAAAAAGGCACTCAGAAAACAGGGCAAGCTAGAAGTTCAAGATGATAATTTATTTATTTTTTTTAAAGAGATCCTCTGGAGGAAATAAAACGGCTTCAAATTTCACTAGTTTTGCATGGATTAAGAGCAGAGACTGCACGTTCAGGCCTGCACTTCACACTACATTGGTGATTGTGGAGCGAACCCTCCCTCCCCACAGCTGCTTGGGGAGGTTGCTTGCAAGAAAGGAATTTGTCTGAAACTACAGCTCCATGGCGAGGTGTTTGTGGAGAGATTGCAGGTGCCAGCCCATCACCAAGGCCACATTTTGGTTCTTGCACATGCCAGCCCTCAGGCTGGTGACAGCAAGCCCTTCTCAGTGGCCAGATGGCTCGTGGCAGGTTTCCCTGCGGAGGAAGGGATGCCCACCCAGCCCCTGTCACTTTACCTTCTGAAGTCTCCTTAAATTTGTCGCTGCTTTTCTTTTTCCTCCACTTCCAGGGTTTGAAGATCTTGCCAAAGCTCGAGAACTTGCTTTTCCTCTTTGTAGGGGGTGTGGTGTCGCCTGATTCCAAAACATCTAACCCCATGCCAGCATCACCTGGGGCATGATCCACCTCCTCAGCTGCATGGAAAAAAGGGAAAAGAATAAAGAATTACCTCTGTGCTGCAGGTAACAGCTGCCACCTCCCACCAGCCCACCCCACACCGGGAAACAGCACAGTCAGGCAAAAAGGAAGCAAGACTCTATCCATGGCTCCATGGAACCCTCACATCAGTTTGGGGAGACTGGAGAGAGGCTCTCAATGTTAGGGTAAAGGGAAGCGGATAAGGGGCTTCCCAAGGCAAGAATTAGAGAATTCCAGAACCAGTTAGGTCAGAAAAGACATCTGAGACCATTGAGTCCAACCTGTGATCCAACACCACCTTGTCCCCCAGCCCAGAGCACTGAATGCCATGTCCAGTTGTTCCCTGGACACCTCCAGGTGTGGGGACTCCAAACCTCCCTGGGCAGCCCCTTCCAATGCCTGACCGCCCTTTCCATGAAGAAATTCCTCCTGATGTCCAACCTGACCCTGGCCCTGGCTCTGGCCCAGCCTGAGGCTGTTCCCTCTCCTTCTGTCCCTGTTCCCTAGGAGCAGAGCCCGATCCTCCTCCAGCTCCCCACTCCTGTCAGGGAATTGCAGACAGTGAGAAGGTCCCCCCTGAGCCTCCTTTTCTCCAGGCTGAGCCCTCCCAGCTCCCTCAGCCACAGATGAGTTTAATTTTGCAGCATCACCTCTTTGCCCAGGAACAAAAAAACCACTTTGCTGCATTTCCTTGTCTTCAGCTGGACACAAGTCATGACAGGAACACAAACACCATCCAGCCCACCAAGCCAACATCCACAACTGTGTGCACACCCCAAAGTCACCAGAGCCATTCCAGCAGCTGGATGTGCCTCTCTGATTTTCCCACTATAAATAATGGCAGCAAAGCTGGCCAAGAGCAACAACTCCACAGGAAAGCGACACAATACAGGGCCCCACTCCACCTACTGCCCTGGAATCCCTGGAGAACGGCACGAGAAGGACACGGAGGTGGGAAGGGACACATACACACAGAAAAAGCCACAACCCCCAACTCAAGAAAACCAATTTTGAAGCAGAACTAGAGTACAAAATGCTAATCCGGGGACATCCAATCCTGCTGTTGCTGCTCTGGGGGGTATTTGATGGAACATGAGGGAACAGTTACAATCAGCACAACCCAGCACTGCCTGCAAAAAATGAATCAGTGCATATGATCTAAGTGAAGCCAGCTGGTGCCTGCTCATGGCAGGATTTAGAGCCACAATCCCTCAGCTTCTAGAGGCAGGAACACCAGAGATCCATCGCAGAGCATCCTGGAAAAAATGTTGTGGAAACAAAGAGGCATCCCCCAGCCCTGCTCGACATCACACACGGCAGGTTGGGGTGTCCTGGTACAAATTGCACTCACGTGCCTTGTTTTGGAGCCTCTAAATCAGACGTCGTGGAGCTTGAGAGCCCTCCAGGAACACAACAGACCTTTCAGTCAACTTCAGACAAGCCTGTAGGACCTGCCTGCAGAGCAGACAAAGCCCCATAGGGAACCTGGAAAGTTCAGCCAAGAATCCCATCTCCTGAGGGTAAGAGATTAGGAAAGGAATTTTAAGGGAAAGCTATTTTGCACATAGGATGAAGAGCTAATAATGTATCTGCTGTATCCTACAAATATCCACTGAGGATATAGGCCCAGATGTGAAAAGGCAGATTCCTGTCAACAGTGGGAAGAGCATGTTCACGACAGGGGGGAAAAATAACAAACAGGAAAAAATGAGATCTTTGATGGAGCTCTACCTGCAACCCTGCAGTGCGTCCCAGCATGAGATCTGAGATCCCAGGAAGGGCTGCTGGGCTGGGGACAGGCTGCAAGAGAGATGGAGCCCAATATTCCAGTCTGAGCACACACGAAATGGAAGATCATTGAAAGATAGGGAAGAGAAGAACAACAGAGGGAAACCAGAGAGTATTTCAGCAGGAGGATCTCAATCATGTGAGCAGTCATTAACCAAGTGATAGAGGAAGGAAAGCCAGCCCAGGCTGTGCAGAGGCTGGAGGGGCAAGGACATGCCACAGAAGTGTCACTGTGCTAACCAGCCTCAAAAAGCCTTTTCAAAGCGAACTGTGGCCTCTCTCCAAAATTCCTGACCCTTCCAGGTTTCTCCTCTCATTTGTGGGACTGCAGATTTCACACAGTGGGGACTGATGGTGTTTCTGTTGGGCTTGTGGTTGTATTTTTGTTTAAAACAGCCCCATAACAGAAAGTCCCTCACTCTGAACCAGTCAGAAGCTGATGCCAGCCAACATTTATTTGAAAAAAGCAAGATTAATTCAGTATCTGAGCTGCTTTTAAATGAAAAAACGACCCCAACTCTGGCTTCATAACAGAAGATAAATTGGGTGGAAAATAACACACACGATGTCAGCACTGATCTGTGATTTTTTGCAGGGGTGGAGGGAGGGTGGGTAGATGGAAATAGGGGCAAAAAGAAAAAAAAGAAAAGGCATTCCAGCTCCCAGAAACCTCAGAGGAATTGTCTGGATGTTTAGAGGCACTTTCTTCAGAGATCAGAGCATTAGCCCTGGAGTTGTACATGTAATTTTAACAAACAGTATTCACTGTGTTCAGTGGAGCATTCCCAAACTTCACCAGGCAGGCACAAGTGCTTGCCAGGCACAGGCTGTGGACTGAATGTGGATCCCAAGTGCCACCAAAGGCATTCCCCCTCACCTTTCCAAGGCGAGCAGTGCTGAAGCCAGTCACTTCATATCCACCCCTTCCCTGAACTGCTCTGAGGAATGTCACTGATGTGCTGCTGCCACCCAAGGTGTCAAAGCGCTGCACTAAGCAAAGGAAGTTATTAAAAGTAAACTCAGCCCTCGGGTTCCAGGGATTAATGAAGAGCCCTCAGCACGCTGGGATGTCTCCATTTCCAATTAGAGGGAGAACAACAAGCATTCCCCCCACCACGGTCCCCTTGGAGCAGTGGACATGAAAGGATGAGCCGAAACTGCAGGAGACACACGATACCCCCAGAGCAGGAGCAGCTCGAGGCAGGCAGGGTGGGGAGAGCCCACATGTGATTTTACTCCAGGCAGAACCTCTTCCAGCAGCTCCTGCAGCCCAGGGCTGCCTGTCAAAGCAAATACCATCCCGGGGTGGAGTTTCACTGCCAGAATTGCAACCACGCAGGTGAACACGGGGAGGTTTCACAACAAATCACTTGGGCCCTGCTCCTCTGCTGGGTTACAACTGCTCGGGGGCTCCTGCTGAGCCTCAGGTGTTGTACAACAGGAGAATGAGCGGGGTTGTTGGTTTATAACCCTGTCTGAAAACAACCAGGCAAGAGGGGCAGACAGGCACACCACGTACTCCTTCAGAGCATTAAATTGCCCCAACCATTCCCAGCATCCTTTTTTGCTCTATGTAGAATAAAACTTGACATGTTACTGAACACCCCGAGATGCCAGGGAAGCAATTCCCTGCCCAGTGCCTGCTGGGATTCGTTCTGTCCAGTTGTTCTGCTGCCAGGAGAGCCTGTCCTGCCCTTGCCCAGCACTCTTCCTTTTCCCATCCCTAATTATACATGGACATAGACATTTAAAGCCGTCTGTTGTGAAGCAATTATGACACTCAGAGCTAATGAGCAGGTGTAGGTGAGATTTACTGGTCTGTATTCAAATAACCTCATTGTTCAGTGACTGTTCATGTTAGATAGTGCTCACACCTCCTCCAAAAAGAGCCCTCCCTTCAATGCACGGCCCATTTCCAGCTCAGATCTCCAGGAAATGGCACAGAGAGGACATTTCTTCCCTTCGAAGGCAGAGAATCCACCTTGCTGAGGCTGTGCCTCCTCCTGCCCTGCTCTACAAGGTACAGGAGGGTCCTTAAGCTGCTTTGCAATGCAAGGGGGGAACCTCTCCTTATCCAAGTCATGCACTGGAAAATGGGAAGGAACCACAGTGCAGAGTTTGGGGAAAGAAACTGGAGAAAAAAAGAGAGGAACGGGACTTGGAAGGAAGGGTGGGAAGCATCAGAATGCCCTCACCCAACCCAGCCCTTGCTCAGCACCAAGGCTGTGCCCACAAGACCAGCTTCACCCTCCCCATGGTGCCAGGCTGGAAAACCTGCTTCAAACACATGGAAAGGTTAAATGAGGTCACACTGGCCTGGGTGAAGCCAGCAATGTCCTCATTAGAAGGTCAAGAGCTTCCCAACTGGCAGGTCCCTAAGGTGCCCCCGTGCCAAAGCATGACCTTGTTTAACCTCTCTGGAAGCAGTGACTGCACACACTTTGGAAAAGCAACCCTGGAGCAGGGAGAGCCCCATAAACCCCCCCCCCCCCCCCGACACCACCATGATGTGCTTGATGTCCCAGCAGAGCCCTGGGTGAGGAAAAATCCAGAATAAAATATCTACTGCAACTTCAGCAGGTTGTCCCAGGCTCCTGGAGCACTCGGATCCCAAGACCCAGCTGGGCAAGGGATGGAGCAATTCCCCAGCTGCTTCCCAACCAGAGCCTCCTGCCACTTCAGATCCACTCTCCCAAACACTTGCACTATCCTAATCCTGTTCCATCCAAACAAGCAGGTGAATTTGAGCTGTTTAAACAGCACATTTGTGTTAACCCAAAATGTTTAGACTGAAATAATCCCGGGAAACGTCACAAAGTTGGCACAGCCTGGACACACAAGAAGGCAGGAAGCTCCAGCAGTGCCAAGCAGCTCGGGATGCAAATTCTCCATCGGTTTGCCTGGCCAGCTGGTCCTTCCAACCCTCCCTCAAAACACACACTTAAATCTTGCAGTTCAATTGCAGGTGGGAAAAAGCTCTTCTTCCCCTTGTGGTGCTGAGCTACTCCAGTTGGGTTTTTTTGTTTCCCAGAGAAACCATTTCAGTGGAAGGAGCCGCCGCAGAGTCACAGTTGGTGACGTGTCACCTGTTCCCAAAGCTCCTGTCAAGCTTGGGGCTTACCATTCCTATTAAAAAGGGAGAAGCTTTCACTTCCACTGCTGCTCTCAGTGGGCCAAACAGGCACAACCAGGATCTGTGGGATCAATTAAAGACACCACACGTGGTCACACCACGGCCACGCACACAGGACACCACAGCAGGCAGCTCCCAGCAGGATCACCCACCTATAAATGTCATGCTTGAATGGTCACACCACAGTCCAGGGAGGAAAAGCCACCACGTGAGCGAAGAGTGAGTCCCCATTGTCAAGGCTCAAGCCCCAAAACCCCCTTTTGGAGAGAAAAACGCTGCCAGCCTGGGAAAAGGCACAGCAGGGACTTCAGGGACCAACAGGAATAATCAAAAAGCATTTATTTCATTAAGGATCATCTCTCATGTGGAAAATGCCTGCAACAGTTATATGAAATAGTGACACCCCTGATGTACAGCGTTAAAGAATTAAACCCAACCTGGATCTAATGCAGACTAATCCTGGTGAGTTTTTTAAACTGTTTTAACACCCTCAAAAGCTAGCCTGGTTATGGAGAAGTTTTATTTCATTTTTAACACCATTACATAAGCTAAAACTCTCTTCAGGATCTGCGAGACCCCAACAAAGCAAGGCTGTAGGCTGTGAATAAATCAAAGAATTGCATCCCAGATGATGACAACTCATATTATATTGGTATATGCCTGGAAGGGAAACTACTGATTTCTAGAGTTCAGGAGGAAAATGGCCCAACCCTTTAAGGATGAAGGGGCTGTGAGCCCCAGGACAGGACTGCAGCACGGAGCTGTTAGGAAAAGACTGCTCTTCTCCCCAAAACCTCTCTGCAGACATTCAAGTCCAACTCTAAAAGAAGATGGGTCTCACCCTGCCTGCACTACAATGGGCTCTTTGCCCCAGTCCTTTCCTGAAATGTAAGAACTGGTAAATTCCAACTTCATTAAGAGACATCCTCACAAAGGAAATGAGAAAACATCCGTATTTTGCTGCGTAGCCAGACTTGCACAGCATGTACGTCATGAGCTTGGGCCAGATGCCCTCCATCTGCAAACCACAGCTCATCCAGAACCTGATCCATCTCTTCTCGTAGGAGTTACCACGGGATTTCCACAAATCCCAGGAGTTTCTGCTCATAAAGGAGCTCACTGGGCATACCTGTCTTTGGGCAAACGAGGCACTTCAGTGCCACGGCAGCAACTCTGCTTAACCACCTCTGTTTCCCTAAGGAACACACCTCCCTGACATTCTGCTATCACACGAGCCCAGGAGGTGCATCAGGAAGTTTTGATGGGAATGTGGCTGCTCCTAACACACCTGGAATATGCCAGGAGCTACAGAGGGACCATCACAGCCCTGAGCCACAAACCCTCTTGTTGCTGACAACGTGGACGCACAGCCTGGAGAACTACCCAGCTCCCTCCTTTTCCCCTGTTGTGTCCAGCAGAGCAGTCGAGAATCCCAAAAGCTTCCAAGCAAACAGCTACAACTTGGAAAGCAAGCAAAGGCTCTTTTGAAGGAGATGCTGTTGAAGTATCCATTGGGCAAATGTTTCTAAGCTTCCTATAACAGCTTTAAAAACTTGCCGTGCATTTCCTGAACGGTCCAGGGAAGACGTGAATTCTGACTTCAAAGCAATAAAAGGCTGTGGCCACAAAACAACCGCAAACAGTCCCTGTGTTTTGTACTTTTCTAATCACCATAATCTTCACAGGACTCTTTTTAACAGCATCCTGCCATAGTTAATGCAAGAACCATGTCTTCATGTTCACCATTTAATCAGTAGGAACTGTGGGAGCTGTGCCATGAAAAAAAGACTTCAGAGAGCAAATGACCAGTTGAGAGAACACCAGGTCTGCTGGCAAAGCACAATGTCATTCCACCAAGAGCCCACTCCCCTGGAAATTACCGTTGTTACTGGTGCTTGATGAGAGAAAAGCCTAAGACTGGCCAGGTTGGCTTCTAACAGCAAATAAATGCAAGGAGAAGATGATGTTAATCTCCACAGCCAGTATGAAGACAACTGAAGTTTTACTTCTCCCTTCCACTCACTATCACTTTATTTTTAGCAGCTCTTGAACAAGACTAGCTGGGGTGAACTGGGGGTGGGGAAGAGAATCACTGGTTTGATCTGAGCCCTGAAAATACTTGGTAGGTTCAAAGTTACAGAAGAAGAAAAAGAATGAAAAACCAGTGTGTATCTGGGGGAGCTTTGTGTGTGCCAATGTCGAGTGTTTCCTTAATAATCAAGATACCTCACACCACAGATGAGTGTGAACAACTCAGCCCAGCCAGGTGACAGCAAGTGGGGATGAGAGATCAGGGAACAGGAGGATGGGGAAAGTCTCCTCATTTCCAGTGCCGGGAACAGTACCCACAACATATGGAATAACTGACCCACACACAGAGTTTGGGAAATGGAGCTGCTTCCAGGGCTTAACACGGTTGTGTTTGCTCCAGACTGGCTGTTACTGAGATACCTCACAGTGGAGAGGGAAAACAAGCAAGGAGGTGGTTACCAAGCCACCAAACCCACTACAGCTGCCCCAAAACTGGGTGACATCACGCCCAAGGAGGCAATTCTGGATGGTTTTGGTCCGGGCTCACTATCAGGGCTGGCTCCTGCCCCACGCAGGTGAATTGTCCTGCTGTCCAAGTGCTTGGCAAAGGCGGTGTCCCTGAATTCACGCCAGACAGAGGCTATCCCTAAAAACGGTGGCTCAGAGCCTGCCAAGATCCCAGAACATGTTGCACAGCGATCGCATGTGACACGAGCAGGGGAAAGGCAGGAAATGGAGTTATTTCTCTGGTTTCTCTCCCCAGCCGGGCACAGGTTACACAAGCCCCGCATTCCACTCCTCCCAACTCCTCCGTTTCACCTGCAATCCTGCCCCAAATTCCCTCCATTACTCACCGGGAGCAGCTGGATTGACCGGTCTGGAGAAGTGCGGCTGCCCCATGGGATCCTGTCCTGAGCAGCTCTCCGGGAAGAGGCGGGAGGGGAGAGAGAGAGGGAGGAAAACTCTACCCTGGGAGCACTTCAGTCCTTTAAAATGATAAATCCACGCTGTGGGCTGGGAAAGAGCCCGGCGAGCGAGGCAGCTCCAGCGCTCAGGCCACGGCTCCGGTGTCCGACGGTCCGGCACAGGTCCGGCTCTCTCCGGACCCCATGGCCGGGCACTCCAGTCTCATAAATAGGTGTCTGTGCCAGCTCCCTTCACGCAGGAATGCCTGTCATTCCAGAGCCGAGCTGGCTAAGGCCGAAGCTCAGGAAGGGGAGGAGACAGCCAGCCACGCTCCAGCCACTTAGCTGCATAATCCAAATTATCAACACCCCTCGCTGGAGTTTAGCAAGAAGAGAGAAAAGCTGGGAGCGAGGAGAGCGGGGTGTTTTCCTCAAGGAAGGGCTTGGAGAATCCAACAACTAAGGGGTTTGACCTCCCAAAATGGGATCAAAGAGGTAACACCCTACCTGGGCCCTGTAAATACAAACCGAGGCAGTCAGGGATGACACAGCCGGTGCTTTAAGTGCTGCGGGAGCTGCACTATCCCAGAACAAAGGTTATTTCAAAGTGCCTAAACTGATACGCATCTTGCCAGATGGATAATAAAAATACAATTTCAGAGCAATTCCCCTCTCCACTGAAGCTACCAGGAAGCAGGCAGTGTGTCTTGTTTAATTTAAATTTAACAAAAGAAAATTTAAATTTAACAAGGAAAGTAAGAGTTTGTTTTCTATTCCTGTGTCACAGGTCGATGGTTAACATAACAAACATCTCCTTCAACATTTACATCACCATAACAAAGATCTCCAGAGTTTAGATACATCCACTTGGATTCTTTAATTTGTCATTAAAATCTGGGTTATGACTTCTGTGAATTTACAAGTCATTGCCCTGTCCACCCACCACAGAAGAGCAAGGACAACCTTTAAACATCCAGAAGCTTAATCTTAAGAGAAAAAGGAAAAGCAATTTTCAAAAATACACAGGAATTGCTGTTGCACAAAAGGGATTAGAATCAGGAACCTGGCCCTATGTGACACATCCAGGTTGGCTCTTCCCCACCGTAGGAAAAGGCAGTTCTACCCCCACCAGGATGTGCTGCAGCAGGAGCAGGACTTCAATATCACTGAATACTACCCAGGGAGCAATCCCAATAGGAAAACCTTCTATTTTGGGAAACCACGAGATCCAAGACTGCTGATTTGGGCTGGTGCAGGTGGGAACAATCGATGCTGTTCATCGCCCAGCCCGAACACCATTCCAGCCCCTTGGATGGGGGGAAGCAGCACTGCAGGAACACTCCCCAGAACAGGTCAAGGGGTAGCTCTGAAATCCTCACCTGAGCCACAAACACACCTGGGAGACCTCGTGCTCTTGGTTCCTCCACTAAACATCTCAACAAGGCAACTTGCAAATCCACTCCTCTTCCAAAGCTGAGCCGTGAAAACACAGGAGGAAGGAGGGCACTTGTGCACCTTCTCGTCCTCAATCCCTGCTGCTGAGGACACCCCCCATGCCATGGACAGCAGGTGGAGGCGCAGGGGATCAGCAGACCCGTGGGGGTGGATGGCAAATAGCACTGTCCTCCCTCACACAGGGAAGACGGACATTCCTGGAAGTCTTGCTCCTCTCCACCTCCCACCACGGACATCTCCGTGCTGCAGTTCTGTCTGCTCAGCCACAGCCACCCCTCCAAGCACTTTTGATCTCCATTGTGAGCTATGAACACTCCGATTCCCAGGAATGCTGCACTTCATTGAAGACTTTTTGCTTTGAGACAAAGAAAAAGCCATTTTAAAGCCATTTAAATTCGCTGCCATCTGGAGGAGAGACCCAAAAAGGTCAAAGATAGAGGCAGGAAAATTTCTCCAAGTCTGAAAATCAGCTGTTCCTGCTTGGAGGGAGGTCTGGAAAAAACATCCCTGCAGCTGGGAATGCTACAGAACGCTGCATCTAGATCTGCTTGGCTTCCAAGGAATTAAAGCCATTGCATTTTATAAGGCATTTGCTGTGAATTCAGAGGGCACAGAGCTCTGCTGCGGAACAAATGACATGTGGTAGGTTGTTTAAGCACAGCAGCACCATCATTTACTTCTACATTAGTAAAACATGAAACATTAACTTAAATTTCAATGAAAGATTTAAATAAATTCATTTCAATTCACAGTGGCTGCGGTCAGAGATGCACAACAGTTACTCAAGGCTCTGGTGCTGTACAGGAACTCACCAGGCTATGAAATCAAGTTCTTTTCCACTTCTCTATCCTTCATCAGGCCTTAAAGGACCATCACAAATGGAATAACGAGAATATTTGGCAAAGGCTGTACCAGAAGCATTAATGGCTCCTTCTCAAACACAGTGCTGCGGTGCTCAATGAATAGAGAGATACAATTCTGCCTTTCAAATTTCATCTGGCTTGGACTTCCAGCAGCCTTCAGGAGTATCAGCCACAACTCTCTCCTCTCTGGGGTAGAAAGAACAAAACCCCAGCAGAAGGGAGCTGATAAAGTGCACGAAACAGCAGAAATTCAGAAGTATCATAAAGGATAACCAACATTTCAAGCAAGGAAGACCAATAAATGTCCAAAATTCCCATAATAATGAGAAGGGCCACCTGATTTTACTGCCCAGCAACCAGAAGAAACCCAAGCAAATCTTTTGTTCCTCAGAGACAGGTGAAGACTTTTATAAGAGGAAAGGCTTGAAAAAGGAAAGAGCTTTCTAAAGGAAAGCAAAAAGGGAAACAGCTGAGAGTCCCTTCAGTATTTTCTTCTAAAATATAGTACCCGAAAAACGCCAGTTACATGACAATTTTATGGGATTTCCGGAGAGTCAGATGGCTAAAACAAAACAAGACAGGCAATAAATGCCCAAACCTTGGGGTACATTTGAAGTTTCATTTCCTCTCCCTCCAGCCCAGCATCCCATTAAACCCCTGGCATTCCCATGCTAATAATCTGTTTATAGACACCGTAAAAGGAACTCTCCTGGACTGTTTCACTTGAAAATCTAACGAAGCCCATAATGAGCCCAACATTAGCTCCTCTAATAAAGGCTGGTGTTGTTCCCTTTTGGGCTCACCCCAACGTGAAACGCCACATTCACCTGCAGTGACTCAGACCTTGGTGCTCCATGATTCAGCCACAGGAACATCGATGAGCACTCCAGCATTATCCCATCCCCACACATGGAGCTGGCTGTTTAACACCAGTGGCACTGGGAGTTTCCCTTCAGAGTCAGCAGGAGCTACAGGGTGTTTGAGGCTCTGTCCTTGCATCCACCTGGAATCCTCACGCAGGGACCACCTCACCAGGAGGGCTGGCAGGGAGGGAGAAAAGTGGCAGCACCACGACTCTGGATGTGTTTCATAGAATCATGGAATGGCTTGGGTGTGAAAGGACCTTAAACTCATCCTTTTCCATCTCCCTGCCATGGGCAGGGACACCTTCCACTCGCCCAGGTTGCTCCAAGCCCCATCCAACCTGGCCTTGGACACTTCCAGAGATGGGGCAGCCACAGATTCTCTAGGAAGTCCATTCCAGCCCCTCACCACTTAAAGGAGAAACTTCTTCCCAATATCCCATCTAACCCTGCCCTCTGTCAGTGGGAAGCCATTCCCCCTTGTCAATAGTCTCTCTCCACCTCTCCTGAAAGGCCACAATCAGGTCACCCCAAAGCTTCTCTTCTCCAGGCTGAACAATCCCAATTCTCTCAGCCCTTCCTCACAGCAGAGCTACTCCATCCCTCTGATCAGCTTGGTTTCACCACAGTTTTTGTGTTCAGCTTTGGCAGAACAAGAATACGAATAAAGAAATATTATATATTTATATCTGTCCCAGCTCTGGGTGGCTACAGAAGTGACCATTCCTGGGCTGTGCTGCGACACCGACACAGAGCACATGGAGTCACTAAGGAGGGGGAGCAGGGGCAGCCACTCTGAAAGGGCACAAACCAACACAACGCGACGCTCTTCCTTTCTCCTCACATGGAATGAAAAGCCGGTGTGGAAGCGGAATACGGGTTATTTATAAAGGCAGCTGGCACCGCATTGTTCAGGCTCTGATGGAAAGGGTGCTGGCTTGGATGGGACAGAAATGTGAGGTAACCACTCCTACAGCACATGATTTCCTCCATGCTTCCTGTGACATTTCCAAGAGGGGAAACTCCTATTTCCCAGAGCATTCCAGTCCCCTTGTCCCCACCAGTTAGTCAGCACAGTGCTCCATCCCAGACAGCAAAGGGCAGCGGATCCAGGACACCTGGAACCACTGCCCACTTGCTGGTGGGGGGAAGGTGAGCAACCCACGTCCCACAGCAGCCCAGATGTTGGCCAGGATGGAGCACAGCTGGAGGAAGAGCACTGCTCTCCAAGGAGCTGACAGACAGCACTTCCAGCCCTACCTTTGGGAAGGTAAGGCCGTGCTTCTGGAAAACCCTGTGGTCACAGCAAGTGACTGGAACACAAGGAATTGCTTCGCTGTCACAGGGAATGGGTAAAAAAAAATATAGTGAATTAAACTGGTCTTTGGGCCCACAGGCCAAAATACCCCTTAGCCTTGATTTCCAGTGGAAGCACAACTTCCAATGGAAGCAGATTTCAGCCAGCACTGGAAACATTGATGCCTCCTCACCACTCACTGCAATTACAACACAGGCCACGTATTTTCTTGTTTACTAGGGAGGGAATGCTAAGGAATGCAACCCTGACAGAATTAAAGATTCAGTCACATCTTGGCTAACTAACTCCATCACCACGGTGATTCATGGCTTTGCCATCTCCAGGCAAGGGAACCTCCAAAGCTGACAAACGACTTTTTGGAGCACCTCGAAGCAACATTCAGAGAAACTCTGGTTAGAAGCCAAAGGAAGCACAGACACAGGAGACATTCCAGCAGCAAAGCATCGGTGAATTCCCAACAGTGAAGCACTCGGGGGCAGGATACCCATCTGCCACTTCCAGCTATGTTATTAGGAGCACATTAAGCAAAAACACGGAGGAGAAAATTACATTAATTATTGCACTGTTTAGAGAAGAAACAGCAATGGCATTTTAGCTTCACTCCTGTTTAACCCTCTCCTGCAGCAAAACCTCATATACTCAGAGAAGAACCTACAAACTGACATCACCTGAGGCTTCCCATTGGTCACTCTTCATCTCCGTGTTTTCCAAACTAACAGAGCTTTGCACAAATTAAAAATATATTCCCCTCCTTCCAAAGCACTGCCCAGCATGTGCTTTTCAGGCTGGCCCAGCACAACACACAGAGTGGCCACCACAAACTGCCTTACGGGACACACCCGACTCACAGGATTTTACAGCTTTATGCAGACGTTATCCAAAATAATTGAGTCTTTCAGCAGAGGTAAGTTCATCTGTGCCACCTATAAAACCAATGGGACAAACTCTGTTAAGTCCAGCACTGGAGACTGCAAGTTAACAGCAAATATAAAACCTCTAAAATCAGATTAAATTGAAATCAACCCTGAGGAGTAGCACTATAACTCTAAGTTAGTCTGCAATATGTAAGTCAAGGTCCACAGGCTCTGATCCATCAAAACACTCATGATCCCAAACTTCTCTTCCTACCTCTAATCCTTCAAGAAATTAGCTTCGAGTCCCTCTGCCCCCACACTAACTAAAAAGAAAGGCAGCAAGATTTCTCTGTAAAAGTCATTTCCTCTTTTTCACATTTCACAAAAATCTCAGTGAGTGCATTTGCTCTTCGTACCCGAAGCCGAAACTGCAGCAAAACATCTTTGCTCCGCCACCCCAACCACACCAATAATTCAAATTATCCTTCAACACCTACAGCTCCCCAGTCTGAAGATACATTTTTTCCAAATTACTGCACAAGCCAGGCAGTGCCAGGGCATCCCACTACCCCTCACTGGCTTGGCTCTGCCCAGGGAGACCAACAAAAGCGCCTTGGTTTAGTTTTTGGGGAACACCCAACTTCGCCACCGCACCTGCTCTGCTTTAATTATTGACCAGACGAGAAGCTCCTGATTAAAATGCAAGGCAAGTCTGGCACACAACCTCAGCTTCTGATCATCTCCAGCAGATACAGTTGGAAGAGAAACCCTAATTCCCTGCCACGGTTCAGCAATTAAAAGAAACTGCAGATTGATTTGGGCTGAGGCATTTAAACTCAGCGAGAAAAATACTTTTTGTACCCTTGCAACCGAAAACTTCCAGAAAATCTGAAATTTTAAACCACAGCCTAAGATTCACATACAGAGAGGAGGTTTAAAAGCTTCCTTTCAAACGTACTGTGTTTTTACAAGCCATTTCTGCCAGAGTAAATCTAACAGGTAATTACAGGTCTGACCTCCTTCTATTGCACAAATATGCCTTTGGAAACAATGTGGATAAATATTTGCCCAATACAAGAAGACAACTCCAAGAGGAACCATTCCAGTTTATCAACTTTGTGATTCATGTTGATACAAGCTTTATTCTCTATTTCAGGAACAAGATAACACTTAGGAAGTGCATCTGGCCAAGTAATGTCTCATAGATCTACCACGGGCCACCCTAAACAGTGGCAGGGCCAGACCGCGGGTCACACCCAGACAAGAACCATCAGCAAGACAGTGAGGGAACCTCAACTTCTCAAATATTGACTCTTGCTCAACCACTGAGGTGTCTCCGAGCAGCAGCGAGGCTGAAAACTGGAACATGAGTAAAAGATTGCTGTTAATGTGATTAAAGGGGTTGTGTTGTGAAACGGCCCCTTCCTTTGGAACTTTGATGGAGGCAACAAAGGAGCTGAAAAAGCAAAATGAGAGCACCCCCATGGGCTGGCCCTGAAATCCCAGCCCAGATGCTCCTGGGTTTTTTTGGGAAAACAAGACAGTGGCAGACACGAGCGGCAGGAGCCACCCCAGAACCGGGCACCAAACTCAGATGGGACAGCTGTGTCCCAGGCCACACAGACCCGGGGACCCCAAACCAGCATCACTGACTCACACAAGCGCAGGGACAATGCCGTGGGAATTGTTTACGGTGTCAAGGCCCTTTTGTATAATTAAAGGAAATGTCAAGAGATGAGATAACACCAACAGCTCTGAAGGTACAGCTAACCTACCCTTAGAGAAAGCTGTTTCTTCCTGAGCTGCTCCCCACTCTTGCAGACATGACCCTTCACACATTCCCACATCACCCGTTTCACATAATTTCACCTCGTTCCCCTCCTCCTGCATCTGGAGAGCACCAGTAGTGATGTTAGTTAAGAGCAAGCAGCACCACAACAAAACAGTGGCCAAAAAACCATTTCTGAGACCCTCAAATAATGCTCCCCTCTCATCCCACTTGGCAGGCCTGGATGTGGGGCTGCACAGTGGGGTTAAATTCATAGAATCACAGAATATCTAGGGTGGGAAGGGCCCTCTGGAGATCATCCAGTCCAACCCTACTGCCAAGGCAGGGTCACCTGGAGCAGGTGACACAGGAACACATCCAGGTGGGTTTGGAATGTCCCCAGAGAAGGGAGACTCCACACCCTCCCTGGGCAGCTGTTCCAGGCTCTGCCACCTCCATGGAAAGAAGTTCTTCCTCATGTTGAGGTGGAACTTGTGTTTTAGTTCATGGCCATTACTCCTTGTCCTGTCACTGGGCACCACTGAGGAGTCTGGCACCATCCTCTGACACCCCTTGGAGATATTTCATAGAATCACAGAATGTTTAGGGGTTGGAATGGACCTTAAAGATCATCTAGTCCCAACCCCACTATACCTCCCTCTGCCCCAGGTTGCTCATTGATGGGATGCCCTATCAGTCTTCTCTCCAGACTAACCAGGCCCAGCTCCCACAGTCTCTCCTCATCACCTTCAGATCCCTCACCGTCTTTGTGGCCTCTGCTGGACCCTCTCCAGTGGCTCCTTGTCTTCCTTACCCTGTGGAGACCAGAGCTGAACACATGAAGTTAAACCAGACCTACTTCTGCCAGCGAGAGGTGTGAGCACAGCCCAGCACAGCCACCACAGACCATCAGGGACAGGCTTTGAAGCACTTTGAAGTGCTGGATTCCAATCTCAACATGCTCATGGAAGGCACCAACTCGCACGGTGTGAGAATTATCCCAGGGCTTCCCTTAAGCTCCCTGGAATTACAGGTTACAACAATGTCATTTAAATCCATCACCTTATCAACAGCAGGGCTGGCTGGCCCCTAAAATCCTAGGTGGCCCCTTGGCTACACCCATGTCCTCTCACTGCCTTCCTTAAGGCAGCCCAGACACAGAGTCATTAACAACCCCAAAACCCATTTCTGCTGGAAATTAACTCCTTGGAGCTTCCAAAACAATTCTCAGCTTCCTCAAGGGAGTAGAAAAAAATAAATAATAAAACATGACCAAAAAAAGCTGCAGTTTTTAACAATATCAGTCTTTAAAAAAAAAAAAATAAAAGAGTCAAAGCTTGGAAACTAAAAAGCTGACGGACCATTTAATAATGGAACTTTCCAATATTTATGGAAATTTCTGGTTTGGCACCAAAAACATCTGCTCATTTAGTGGGTGTTGTAGAAATCACTTCTGTAGTGATGCTGAAAGCAAGAGGCCTGGTTTAGTGGTAATTGAGCACATTAAAAATGTTTTCCACGATTTTGAAACCCAAATTTTAGTTCTCACTGGGTTGTGGGGCTCACTTTGCCACCAGATGTGGTTGTCTTAAGTCACTGTTCCAGCTCATCCAAACCCTGCCTGGAAGTCAGGCCACTAAAACCTGGAGGTCTGTGCCCAGCAGGAAAACAGTTCCATTTGTAATGACCACCAGCCAGTGACTGAACATGCATTATGGCTCTTCTCTCTCCTCCCTACATGATCATTTTGGTTCCTGGGTTTTCCTGACACTGGTTAACTTGTAATTCTTCCAACTGCTTAAAAACAAGCTTAAGATAATCCCTTTTAAACTCCCCAGCAGCTACTTCTGTTTAGAACAATCACCACAGGCAATCATGGACGCAAAATTGAGATTTTCAAACCAGAGCTGATTATTCTCTGCAAATATGATGGCCCAGAACTGGGTCTCAGTCACAGGAACTCACTCAATGGCAAATTCTTGATGCCAGGAAGGTGTGACGCAGGGAAGTCTCCTTTTAAACTTGTTCTTCAGTTCTTTTCCTAAACATTTATTTAGGGATGGGCTCAAGGGATCTTTGCAGTGCAGGAGTGAATGGCTTCAGGAGGCAACAGGGTGTTCATTATAAAGCTAATTTAAAGAAAAAAAAAAAGAGCAGGACAACACTGCCCCAGACACCACCTCCCAAAATTAACTCCAGGAAGCCTGACCAATATTTCATCCTGACCAGGAAAATAAGAAAAAGCCTTGAACAGACATGGAGTGCCAAGGGTGCCACACTGACTCCTCTAATCCCATTAGAGAGTTATCCAGAGCACACAGTTTGCTCAGTATCTGAGAGATAACAGGATTAACTTCATGTTCAACATCATTTCAGCCTAATAATTGTGGAATCACTCCTAACGCTGTAATGTCATTGATTCAACAGGGGATTCCCATCACCCCCCACCAGTCCCAGCCTTGAAAGCCCCTTCATTAGCATCAGCATCTTCAGTTAATTACTTGGATAGATTTTCCTTTCCTCCCCCAAAGCAAAATGTAACTTAACCCCTGCAACGCCCAATGCTTGGGCGGAACAAATCCTGCCTTCCCTGCAGGAAGGGACCATGTTTACTTTGCTAATCACCACTGAAGTTTCCAAGATTTAATGTTCAGATCAAAGGGCTGGAGGGGGGGAGGAAGGAGCAGCTTTTTCATCGTTTTGGTTGAATTTCAACGAAAATCACGGCAGAGGTTGGTTATAGTCCACTCAAAGATCAAGGGTCAGGCTCAGATCTCAGCCTAATTTTGCCTTCCTGGGATCACCACGAAGCCTCCAGGAGTGGTTTTCCTTACCAAGCTGTTCACCTCGCCTTGGAAACCTTGGAAACGAGTCCCTTGGTGCAGCCGGGCTGGGGAAGGAAAGGGAAAGCACACAAAGCAAACAGTACAGAGCTGCTTCCGAGCCCGCGGGGGAGCGTGGGGAACAGGAACCGGGCTGTGACTTTCTGCAGGGTTCTCATACGGGGCATGGAATATTATTAAATCCCCCTTTTTGGAGTGCAGGGGGGAGGCTTTCGTGTGGATGTGCTGCACCAGTTAGGCCAGTCTAATAATGCTGCCACTAAGCTGGACATGGTGCTGAATCAGACCCCACTGCACTGCCTGGGAAAGTCACAGAATCCCTGGATATGCTGAGCTGGAAGGGATGCACGAGGATCAACCCTCAGCCCTGCACAGGAGCAGCCCCAAGAGTCACCCCCTGTGCCCCAGAGCATCATCCGAACCCTCCTGCAGCTCTGGCAGCCTCGGGGCCGTGCCCACGGCCCTGGGCAGCCTGGGCAGTGCCCACCACCCTCTGGGGGAAGAACCTTTGCCTGAGATCCAACCTGACCCTGCCCTGGCACAGCTCCAGCCATTCTCTCAGGTCCTGATGGCCACAGCCACTTCTTGGCTGCACATTCATGGGTTGCTTCTCTTCCCCCCACCAAAAAGAGGGAGGATTCTTGCAGGGGAAGAACCTACAGAAATGCATTTCACAGAATCCCAGAGTGGTTTGGGTTGGAAGGGACCTTAAATATCATCCCATTCCACGCCCTGTCATGGACAGGGACACCTTCCACCAGCCCAGGTGGCTCCATCCTGGCCTTGGGCACTCCCAGGGATGGGGCAGCCACAGCTCCTGTGCCCACCCTGTGCCAGGGCGCGCCCACCCTCGCAGGGTCCCACCTATCCCAGCGGGGCAGGGCCATTCCCGCTGTCCCTTGTCACCGACCGGTCCCCAGCGCCCCCTGGCGGCCGCAGGACACAACGTGGGACGCGGAGCGTGTCCAGGGAAGGGAAGGGAGCTGGGAAGGGGCTGGAGCAGGAGAGAGGCTCAGCCTGGAGAAAAGGAGGCTCAGGGGGGACCTTCTGGCTCTCTGCAACTCCCTGATGGATCCAGGGGAAGGGAACAGGGACAGGATGAAAGGGGAAGGCATCAATTGCAGCAGGAAGTTTAGATTGGATATTGGGACAATTTCTTCTGTGCGGCCCTGGCACAGTTGCCCAGGGCAGTGGTGGAGTGCCCATCCCTGGAGGGATTTAAAGCCATGGGGATGTGGCACTTGGGGTCAGGGGTGGCCTTGGCAGTGCAGGGGGAATGGTTGGATTCCATAATCTCAGATAAGGAGATGTCCTATGATAAAGAAATCATACACGTAGGTTACAACAATGTACAAAGCTTTTGCTCACACAGCCTTAAGACAGGCTTGAGTAGGCACAAGAATCCACTGCAGAGCCTAAATCTGCAAACCTTGGCTCAGAACCTGCACAGCCTGAGCACACCTGGAAGGGGAATTTAGGAACTCCTATAAGTGGTATTATTCATGTACAAGGGAACACAAATTTATCATAACCCAGAGAGTAAATCCTTTAGAAATCTTAAAATCTCTGCTTAACAAAGCAAGACAAACCTAGGCTGAATTGAAGAACAACGTTTTCCCTAAGTAAGTCACAGTTATCACTCGTCCCATCACAGCTGGATGGGTCCAAGCTGTAAAAAAGCCACCCCAGATCCCTGGTTTGTGTTTCAGGAGACAAAAGACACCTTCAGCAATCAGAGTCAGGCTCCTTTCCAGGACAAATGACACCCAAACAGATAAGATGGTGACATCAGCAGTGACAACATCCAAGTGCTCACACTGGGACTGCAGTTCAGCACCAGTCCCAGGGCCTGGGAGCAGCTTTGTCCAGCCAACAGCTCAGCTAACACCATTTAGAGCTCACAAAGGCAGCAAGGTAATGAGAACATTCAGTATTTTGTTTTTCAAAGGCTAAATTTGCCACTCAGTCCGGACAAACTGAAGAAGAAACAATAATAACAAAAATCACTTCATTTATACTAAACCTGCTTGCCTCTAGTTCCAGGCAGGCTCCTCTTCTACCCCAAATCCCAATAAAATCAGCAACTAAAATCTCTGGACAGCATTTACAGGCAATGTTCCAGGGGCAAGGTGGATTTAAGGTCCAACAAGTTGAAAATAAAATCCAGGAATTCTAGAAACCTGTCCCCCCGCTGCTCCACGTCCTACTTACTGAGCCACAGGAGCTCCACACTCACTGTTTCATGGGGAGTCGCCCTGAATTACCCCAAGGATTGACTGTGTGTCCTACAAGGTCTTACCTCTTCACACGAGTAACAAGATCATTCAATTCAATCACAAAACACTCCAGCAAACACAACATTTCTCACTCGACATCAGCCTTTGCCACTGTCTTGCTCCAACCACCTGGAGACCCAAAGCACCTCCACTGCAGCACATCGTCAGCTGAGCCAGGAAACCACAAAGCCAGCAGAATTAACCTCTGCTTTCCCCCCAGGCTGAGATATGGGCACAAACTGCACAACCATTCACCACAACAGCTCCAAAAGTCATTCCAAATGGGGTGTCACAGAATTACGAGGTCTCGGGCAGGTCAGCAAGTAATGGCTGTAAAACATTCACCTCGTAGCTCAGGAGGGAAAGGCAGCAGGAGTTCAGACACATCCTCAAGTTGTTCAGCGGGGAAATTATTGGGTATAAAATGCCACACCGAGTAGATGGATGGCTGAGCTGAACCACTTGCAAATGCAGCAGGAAGAAAACCAGCACTGACATCCCATAGAGCGCCCCAAGCACCCTGACAGCACTCAGCATGTTAATTACACGAAGAACTAGAGCAAATTTAAGAACAAAAGGCTGTCAGGATAATGTCCCAAAGTATTTTGCTCGCTTGTCAAGTGCACTCCACTTATTTACAATAATGCTTTCATGCAGGTAGGCAAGTGCTCTGTGCTATACCTTGTTTAAAAGTCAAACGGTCTCTATCAGTTCCTCCCTTTAAATCTGCCTAAGGAACAGTAGGAATTTGCCTTTATGCCTTGCTTGCAAATTAGCACACAACAACTGTAATTAAAGGGCTGATCTCAGGCACTTTGTCCACTTTGGCTCTTGGGCTTGTATCACATGTACACACAACATCCAGATCTGGGAGGGAAATCACAGCTCCTGCGAAGAAAAACCTGTTCTTTTATTCTGGAATAGACATTACAAAGACATTTCCAGTGGCTCCTTAACAGAGACTGTTCTCCAAAAGAGCTGAGCTGGGTGACAGTGAAGCTCAACACTGCAGTGCTTTGACTGCACATCAAACCCAGCTCCAGCAGCTTGGCTTAAACTGAGACCCACGGCCTCAAAACACTTGAATTCAACATGAAAGTGCCCATTCGACAAGTTTTCCCTAAATGCTGCTGAATGTTTAGAAGCAGCAGATGATTTCCAGTTCAAACTCGAGCATTAAGAGGGGATTGCCACCAGTCAGTCCCAAGCAGCAGCAGTGATTTGAAGAACCCCCAGATCAGAGGCTGCTCTGTCATCCAAGTTCTCCAGCAAATGCAAACAACAAAACCAAGTGCCCTCCACCCCATCCTCTCCGTTCCTGCCCCACCTGGACCCTTTCCTATTCAAAGTGTGTTACCTAAAGCCCCAAAACATGCCCTTGTCGAGTTTCTGAGATATGGGAGACATGGAGACTTTGAAGACCTGTAGCTTTCTGTTCTCTTCTACTCACACATGGAGCCTTCCTGGAGGAGATGCTGAGCTTGGAGGGTTTGGGGGGAACAGCAGCTCCTGAAAGAGTGCAAGAGGGATCCCACACACATTCCAGCCTGATGGGAGCCAGGATTAAAGTGTCTCTGGGACATGGTCATGTTTGCCACTGTGTCCATCTCCCTTCTGAGCATCAGCCCTTCAAAAGGCAGCAATGCCAGAACCTGATCAGTCTTGCCCTGGAACAGCTTCCAGGAAACCTCCTTTCAGCCAGCAGGGCTGTTGGGAAGTGGGCTGAAATGGATTGCTTCTACAGACATGCTCTGAAACACAAGTGATGTTCCCTGTGGACATTTCCTATGGAGAAAGGCTGAGAAAACTGGGATTGTTCACCTGGAGAAGAGAAGGCTCCAAGGAGACCTGAGAGCCTCTTCCAGTGCCTAAAGGGGCTTCAGGAGAGCTGGAGATGGACTTGGGACAAGGGCCTGGAGGGACAGGACAAGGGGAATGACTTCCCACTGCCAGAGAGCAGGGTTAGGTAGGATATTGTGAAGAAATCCTTCCCTGTGAGGGTGGGCAGACCCTGGCAGAGGTTACTCAGAGAAGCTGTGGCTACCCCATCCCTGGAAGTGTCCAAGGCCAAGTTGGATGGGGCTTGGAGCAACCTGGGCTAGTGGAAGGCATCCCTTCCAACCCAAACCATTTCATGATTCAGTGGTTCCCATAATGGTTTTGAACCTCTTGAGTTCTGATTTTTGGGGATAAAAATTGGAACCAGGTAGCCAGTCAGCCATCCTGCTGGGAAAAAGCAGCAGAGCTGGTGGCATAAGGACTAAGTACTCCCATTTCCAGCCCTTTCCCCTACTCAGACTATATTTGGAGTCCAAGTCTCCAGAAGCAGCAGATTCATATCACACTGGTTTCCTTCTGAGGCATGTAGCCCAGGAGTCAGCTCAGATGCTGTAACAAATTACTTCTTTGTTTGCACAAAGGTGAAGGACTTGAAGAGTATTTCCTATTTTTAGTAGGAAAAGAATTGGGAAAGAAAGTAGCACAGCAGGAGATAAAGGGGATGAAAGTCAAAGGGGATGAAAGTCAGGCTGGAATAAAGCAGTAAGTGCAAAAGATTCTTAAAGCATCCATAAACTTAGTATTCCAAGTGCTTTCTGAAAAAGCAGCTTTACGTTGGAGCCTGGGTGTGCAAAGGCTACTTCCCTAATTTCCCAAAATGCTTCACAGTTGTCCTACAGAGAATTAAACCTTTTAAGGACACTACCAGAAGGTTCACATCCCAATACCTGCAGAGGAAGTGTGTAAGCACAGACAGAAACTGTCAACAGAGCACCAAAGTACAGCAGGTCAAAGGACCCAACAGCAAACACTTTCCATGAAAGGGCATCCCATGCTCCCTCTGAAGCTGTTCATTAATGACTGCTCATTACTGGGCAAGTGAACTGCAGGTCTGCTCCCACATTAGGTCGATCCAACACGGCAGCAGAGCTTTCAAGGAAACAGGGGCACGAGGCGAGTCTTGCCCTGCCAAGCACAAAGCTCCCACTTCATCAATATTTTGCTTTTTAAGATCTCACAGGCTTACAGGTAGATGAAATGCAAGATAGAACACAATCCCTTGACTAAGAAACAGGTCCAGACCTAGCTCAGATCATGGTAAGGTGAGTGGTCTTTGGGAGGGGGCCTGGGCAGGAGATGGAACAGCAGAATCAGGCTCCAAAAATAGTGTCTGATCCTTCACCCGCACCACAGGAAGGATCTGAAGAGGGGAAAGGCATTCCAGCGACATTTCCCTTCAACAGATCCCTTGTGTAGGTGGGACCTTGAGGAAACTCGGCCTGGCAGTGTGTGTATGTTTAGATTTCATTTATTCCTCTCCCAAACCTCCATCCTCCCACCTGCTCTGGCTCCACTGACTCCTCAGGGGCAGCACTGCAGAGACCTGATGTGGGATCACAGAATCCCAGAACAGTTTGGGTTGGAAGGGACTTTCAAGATCATCCTTTTCCATCTCCCTGCCATGGGCAGGAATATCTTCCACTAGCCCAGATTGCTCCAAGCCCCTTCCCAATATCCAAACTAAACCCACCCTCCTTCAGCTTAAGGCCATTGCCATATGTGGCAACTTAACCTACAGTCACTTACTCAGGGCCTGAATTTTCTGTATATTCTTCTCTATACTTAAACAACCCAGAGTAGGGCTGAGAACACATTTTAAGCTGCACACCTGTCCTAAAAAACCATGTATAGACAAGCTCTGAAACTTCACTGCAGCTGCCTGCAGACCTTGCTTCCACTCGTCCTCAGGGATGAGCATGAATAAAGAATCTGAAGACAACAGCAAATTTCATTTTTAATTAGCCAGGGCAGCCAGCCAAGGAGGGCTGCCCCACCCAGCCACGGCTAGTGAAGCCTGACAGCTCTAAAGGATTTACGCTTCCCTCTGCATTCCCAGTGGCCATTCCAAGCACACCAGCTCAAACAAGCGCCAGCCATGCAGCATTTGAGTGCAGTTAATATCCAACCAGGGAAGGACAGCAATACATCCAAAGCACCAGGCTTGGAGGGAACAAAGGGCACAGACTTCAGCTCAGCTCTGCCTTACCTCATCTCCGGGATCAACCCTGCAGTCCTGAGCTTAGCAGCACTTGGAGAATGAGAGTCCTTAAAAGCAAAGGAATTTTAAGGAAATTATAACAGAAGACCCATCTGCTTATTCTGCCTTTAATATGGAGCTCTTGGCTCCCAGCACTAAGGAGGCAACACGTAAAGCTTCACAACCAGCTGTGTGGGGTGTCTGTGCATGCAAAGACCCAGTGCAGATACTCCATCTTGAACTGGCACAGCTCAAGTTGTTCAGAAGGAAAAGGGAGGTAATTTTACTTAGGCTGGCAGAATGCAAACAGATCATAAAGCCTTTCACATTCCAGGCCATCAGCACTGCTCAAATTAGGAGTCAAAGCTCTCAGTAACCTCAGCAGGCTCCAGGCCCATATCTCACTGATCTACCCAAAAAATGGGGTCCAGCTGCACATAAAATGGGCCACAAAGCTTTGTGATGTGAACACAGCTGGCTGCTGGCAGCCCCAGCACAGGCTGAGAGCTGGGGAATAAGCAGAGCTCAGTGTTCATAGAATCACAGACTGGCCTGGGTTGGAAGGGACCTTGAAAATCATCTTGTTCCACCCCCTGCCATGGGCAGGAACACCTTCCACTAGACCAGGTTGCTTCAAGCCCTGTCCAACCTGGCCTCGATGTTGCTCAAAACCATCCCAGTAGTGCAGGCTGGAGAGATGGAAAGTGGCTCTGCCTGTTCTCTGTCCCAGGGCTGAGCAGGAGCTGCCACCTCCACAGACCCTGCTCAGCATCAGCTGCCAGTGCCAAACTCACTTCACCCTCCTCCAAAAGCCATCATTTGGGGTTACTTTGCCCCAAGCAAATCACCACAAATTAGATGTTCACCTTCCAGGCTGGCAATTAGAGGGCCCAGCAGCAGTCCTTACCACCAGGCCTACAAGCACAACGTGTTTTTACGCAGGAACTCTCAGCTGGTCCAACCAGGCCACTGGGCTCCACCAGAGCAGCTCTGTAAGAAGTTAAAAAACTGGCCTTCATCAGCCCCACCAAACACACTGCCCTGCTGACAAGCACATCCATTCCCAGGGTTTTCAGGATGGCATCACCTGGCTGCACAGATTAATCTAGAAATAATATTTATGAGTTGGAAGTCGCCAACTGCAACCCCACAGTCCAGAAGATGTGAGGTCAACGTGCTTCACAAACTGGTTTCCCACAGTGCAGGAAAGAGCTTTCATGCAAATCTCACGTCAATGGTAAGGAAAAAATGGCCATTTAACTTGTTTTTTTTGTAGCCATTTCAGGCAAACAGATGGGAGAGCTATTCAAGGCAATCTCTAAGCCAAAAATCTGTGAGTTTTAGTTACAGCCACATCCTTCCATCAGTTAAACCCACCAGGGATGAGTTTACTTGCCTCAGGGCAAGCAGTACACAGTGCCTAAAGCAAGAGCTTTAAAGCCAAATTTTAATTAAAAAAATCCTGTATCTATTGCAAGACAGAACAGCCTAAAGAAATAAATACAGAAAAAGAACTCAAGAGCAACCATGAGCTGATCCTCTTTTATGGCTTGTTCAAACCAGCTCATTGCTTTAAGCTCTTCCCTGTTTAAGAAAAGGGATGTCACTTGTTTTCAAGGGCTTGGGATAGACAAGAGACTTGTATTTCAGGTTTCACAGATGGGAGACTCCAAAAAAAGATCTTCCAGATGTACAACAGAGCTTCAATCAGATCTGGTCCACAACCACAGTGCAACTGATGCACCTGCCAAACTAGATTGTTTTCTAATCACCTTCCACACTTGAATTGAAGGCACCAAGTTTAAAATTCTATGATGCTTAACCAGGGAACAAAGAACAGGTCCATAACCTGAGGAAAGACATCCAAGAGCACTCACCAGCGTTCTCTTCCATCCCTCTTGCGTGCTATCTTCCTGAGCAATTCCTGTAAAAACAGGAAACAAAAATCAACACACAAATTACAGTTCCAGGCGTGACCAAAGGCTCAGATTTAGTTTCATTTCTCTATCAGCTCTGCTCAGCCTACACAAAACCAGCGTGGAGGGAACTTAGAGCAGAAATCCTGCCCCAAACTCGGAACAAGAGTGGGGGATCATCACCCCTCTTTGAAGACATCAGTAGCCTCTAATCACACACATGCTGCGTTGGAAAGGAAAGAGAAGCAAAATTAAGGTGCTGTAATTACAAAGCAGCAAATATTTGTTCCCAGGGAAAACATTCCACATCTGCCTCTTCAGGAAGGGATGTGCCTGCTGTAAAAGGGAACAGCTATTTCTTATCTAGCAAAGGCAGCACGGCACATGCAAAGGAAGTATTTCAGATGTCACAGCATCAAGGCACTTCTGAACATAATGGGGGGCGTGAAAAAGAAAAGGAAGAGGAACCAGGATTTTGGTAGCAAAGCCAGCTTTTCTCTAGAGAAAGTTCTGAAATGAAGTGCAAGAGGAAGTAAGTTTGAGGAAATCAGGATGCGTCTTGATTCTGACAGATTCCATAGCACACTGAAAACGGGCTCAGCTCTTCAGAAAAAGGGAGGTTCTGCTCCGAAAATCTTGCAGTCCAAACTAAGACAACCACAACTGGACACATCAGCAGGCAAAGCATGGGGTGACTGGGGAAGAACTACAACATCACGTTGTTTCTGGTGCCAGGGAGCCAAAGCCAGCCTTTATCCATAGCCCATTTCAGCCTAACTCTCGCCCACTAAACCCAGGCCAGCTCACCACCTTCTCTCCCAGCAGCAAAGCACAGTTTGGTGGCTCTAATTCAACATCAGATCAGCTGGATCACCCTCATGTGACAGCCTGCTGAGTGTGCAGCCCGTGCTCAGCTTGCGAGGAGCATCGGAGCATCCTGGGGCTGCCGTGTCAGCAGAGACAGCCCCACCACCCCAACCCTGGGAGCTCTGCCCAGAGGGGCTTTTCAGCTCTGCTTTGCTCAGCTGTGTGGGCAGAAACACTTCCCTGGATCAGACAACCACGCCCCAGGGTTCTGCTCTCTGCTGCAGCTCCAGTGCCATCACAGAGATGGTCTCAGATGGGGTGAAACACCCCGACAGTGCCATTGAACTCTCAAGACAGTGTTGGTGATCACCGCTTTAAAGAGGTTAGTGAAGAGAAGGGCTTCTGGGCAGCAAGTCAGTCAGGAAGATCAGATGATCTTGATTTCAGAGGCAGACTGACACAAGTCACTTGGGAAATACCCTCAGAATCCCTACAGCTTCACCCACAAACACTGTAAAATTAAAGTTAACTTTCACGTTAACTTTCATTTTGGATTTGTGGCTTGGTACATCCACTTGCTGCATCAAGGACAGCATTTGCAAGAACTCAAACGAATGAGTCCCAGAGTCATTAAGGCAGGAAAAGCACTTTTAGACCATTGTGCCCAACTGTTAACTCAGCACTGCCATGTTCACCACTAACCCATGTCCCCAGGTGCCACATCCACATGTCTTTGAACACTTCCAGGGGTAGTGACTCCATCACTGCCCTGGGCAGCCTCTTCCAGGGCTTGACAACCCTTTTGGTGAATAAATTTTCCTTACTATCCAATCTAAACCTCCCCTGGCACAACTTGAGGCTATTTCCACCTGTCACTTGTTCCCTGGGAGCAGAGCCTGACTCCCACCTGGCTCCATCCTCCTGTCAGGGAATGCTCCCCACTGAAGGCAGGAGATCCATCATCCCTCCCTGCCCTTTCAGCAAACCCTTCTGGGAAGGAAAAACAAAAAAAATCAACCACCTCAAAGCCTACTTGAGCCTCAGTGCAGATGACAGAGCACTCCCACTCCCCCAGAGCCACCAGGGAGTTGGGTTTAATTCGCCTGTTTCAAGGGCATTCCTGCACAGGCTGGGCTGAGCTTTGCATATTCCAAGGGGCACATTTGTGCCTGGAATACTAATCCTGGCAGCCCCATCGATGCTGGACACTCACTGTACCCAAGGACATCTGTCACTGCCTGACAGCATGGCTGGAAGCACCTCAGTCTGTGCTGGGAGGATCCTTCTGAGCAAAACACTAAACCCACAATATCTGGTTATTAATAGAACAAGCATAAAAGGAACACTGGGAAAAAAAAAAAAACAACACAGAAGTGATGCCAGGTTGGAGGAAGAAGGAGCAAAGTCCAGGCTCCCAGAGCATTGCCACAGGCTGCCAAAGCAGGAACACACAGCTTCAAGGAACAGGCACTTTCTCACCAAAGGAGTGGATTAAGCAGTGCAGATCCTGCTGCCAGCCTTAACGAGGGCTGGCTAATTGGGAAGCTGGTTTGAGATGACCTGCCCTGCAGAACTGGAATTTGCTTTTATCCCCTTTACCATCAGAGGCTTCCCAGACACATAACCCGGAGAAAACTTGGATTTTGCATTTCCTCTAGCATGACACATGCCACACTCTGAATATTCATGTGCTCCGAGTGCTCACACATTCCCCGGGCCTGACAGCTGTGTGAAATTCCTGTGTTTCCAAGAGTTCCCGGCACTGCTCCGGACGCTCTGCAGCCCCTCCTGCTCTCCCCATCACAGCAGCAGAACCACGGCCTTTGTCTGCCTCGGGACTTCAAACACTCCACGGCTTTTTCCCCAGCTCTTTGTATCAGTCCAAGAATATATCCCTGTTCCATTGACCCGGCTCTGAACTCCCAGCAGCAAGGTGATGGCTTTTTTCCAGCTGGGCCGCTAATCCACATACAATAGAAAAATTGCTGCTTCGCGGCCATGCTGGAGTGTTTTCCACAGTTTTCCACCCTGTCTCCTCAGCCTTAACACACTCCCTGCTGCACAGGGAGTTTTGTCTTACCCAGCTCTGCCCATGGGCTCAGCTCTGTCGCATCCTCTGGAGGATGGGTGCATCCCACAGCAACATAAACCAGCCCCATTCCAGACCTTGGACCTTCTCCCGTGTCTTCCCACCCATTCCTTGCGCCAGCATTGATCCAGCTGCCCTGGGAACAGTGAAAGTTGACCCAGGTGCACAGTGGGCATGTCCAGAGGAGTGGGTGGGGAAGGACAGGACTTCACTGTCACCATGGAGCTGCACACCGAGGTGCCACTGTCTTTCCAGCCGCGGGCAATCCATATCCATGAGCTTTACCCGCTTCCCCCCTTCCTCATGGACTCATTTTCTGTGACCCTCGCCCAGACCCCTGGAATATTAGGCATTCAGCTTCCTCCAGAGTGAAGCTCATTACCTGGAGCCCTCTGTCCTCACTGCTCCCCTCCTCCAGCAACAGGAGCAGCTTCCTTCAAAACACTATGGGATGTTTCCAAAAGTCCAGCTAAAACCCGAGCCAATGCTGGTTGTTTTTCCCAACTGAACTAGAAAACTGACAACTCTTCCAAGCAGAAGTGGCACATTACTTCTCCACAGTGGCTGCCAGCAGGGTTGCCTTAGGCATGGAAAGGCCCTTTCCATGCTGGCTCAGCTTTAAATCACCATCCAGAGAGGGACCTGACAGCAGCTGGGCAGCTACTACAGGGCTTTTACTGTAATGAGACACAAAACCCGAGGCTGTCTTGGAAAACAAAAGCATGGAGGGGAGAGAAGGGCTGCTCTTACAAGGGTCTGGAGCTATATCCATCACTTGGAAGGAGAGGGAAGGGTTAACAAACATCCAAGAACAAGGTCCTGCATTAATACAGATCATGACCCATGAAATTAAACAAGCTCACCTGACAGCTCCTAGAAGGTATTTAATTTTGACCTGATATGGTGCTACTAGCAGCCAATAAACAAATTTAATATTGTAATCCATTATGCCAGTTCAGCCCTTTGCTTTAGACAACTTAAAAATGCCACTGCTACAGCAGCACCCACAAGGGCAAATCCCCAGCAGGTTCCCACTGAAGCAGATGGCAGGAGCCCAGGGAGGGATTGATGCTGCTTGGGAGAGCTCACCTTTATAACATGAAAAAGTGGACATCAGGACTAAGGGCAGCTGGGAGATGGAGGCCAGGCACTGAGCAGCCTCCTCTTCATCACACAGAGAACATTCTCTGCCTTCCCTGTCTTGCCAAACCCCACTGGACCAAACTATCAGGGCTCTCCCCAGCTGCACATGTTTGTCAAGGGCCAGACTCACAAACCAGCCCCACAGATCTGGCTGGCCATCCCTTTTTATAAATGTAACTGAAAAAATAAAAATCAATTCACCATTTTCTTGTCTCCCCAATCAATTACTTATTCCGGGAAGGCAGAGGAGCGGATTTTTGCAAAGCTGAGATAACTCTTCCTAATGCTATGGGTCTGTTGGCCATGAAGCCCCATCAGGTCCCCCAGGAGAAGGGCTAAAGAAACTCATTTTATCTGCCAGGCACAAGATTAAGAGTGTGGTAAACAATATTAAAATTCTGTTCTATAAAAGAGAGTAACTCCACAGCACCAAAGGGTTCTCCCAAGGGGCAGATTTCAGCATGGGGGCACAGACCAGAGCTTAAACATTACAAGGGAAGTTCTTAAAAAACCTAAACAGATCAACCATGGCAAATGCACTACTAGAGAGCACAAGACAAAGTGTGAAGGTATAATTAACCTCTTGTTGGATTGAGCAGTACAGAGGGGAAAAGATGCACAAGTCCTTCTTCAGGCCAGTGGATGCCAAAAAACTCATCTGTTTTCCTGACTTCACTTAAAAACAAACCAGCTCCACCTAAAAATCTTGGGTTGCTCATGTCCTTCAGTTATATGGTTTGAACATTGTTTGCTACAAAGGCTGGTTTCAAAATCCTCCAAGCAGCCTCAGCTGACCCAGTTTGTTCTGCACTAATCACACAAGGAGCAGTGGAGAGGTCGGATGGGGGGAAATCACAATATTCCCCCTCAATAAAACCATATAAATTAAAGCCAGTCATTCTCACAGTGCAATCTGGCAACAGGTCAATTAATGGGGTGCACCAGCAATTAAGAGCCCCACAGTTTTTCTCTTTCCCAAGGATCCTGACACTTGAGGCATTTCCTCCCTTGCTGGGAAGCAACAGCTTTGGGCAGGAACAGAGCATCTGGTCAGCACAAGGTTTCGTGGAAGTGGAAAAATCAGGCAACGTTATAACAACTCTACATGCAATTCAAATAGAAAACTGGAATAGAGAGGATCGAGAAACCTCAACACAGTTGATATCACAGTGAATGAAACCAGTGGCTTTTTGTCACAGATTTAACATTTGATAACCGGCTCCCCGTGCAAGCAGCAAATATTTTCCAGCAGCTCAGGAGCTGCCTGTGGGTGGCACAGTAATATAACATTACCGGGGAGGAACTGGGAAGGGAAGGGAGCTGCATCGTCCGGGGCTGTGCCATGGGGAAGGCGAGAGGATTTTTCCCAACACTTGTGGCAAAGCAAACCTTAAAAATACTCATGGACATGCTGTCCAGAGCTTTGGAGTGGGAGTCCAGGCCTCCATCACCCACAGCTCTGCTTCTGACCAGCACTGAATCATTTAGGCTGGAAAAGACAACCAAGATCAAGTGCATCCTGTGCCTGATCCCCATCTTGTCACCCAGCCCAGAGCACCGAGAGCCACGTCCAGTCGTTCCTTGGACAATTCCAGGGGTGGTGGATATTGAACCCTGGACAAGGCCCTTTATCTGTGCCTCAGTTTCCACCCTTTTTCAAGAAGGGATTGACTTCTTTTGCAATTCAAAACAAAATTAAGACTCCATTTCCTGGAAACTTTTGCCTTATATTGGACTCCACAGTAGCACCTGGCCCATCTATTCATTTAACAAGCCAAACACAGTGAGCTTTTCTATATTTTGACTTGAACCAGACCACACAAAGTCTGAAAGAGCCTCTCCAGTCTCTCCCAGGTGTTTGAGAGCCTTATTTACCCAACCTGGAACAAAAAGCCAGCAGCCCATAGGAAAGCATGAACAACAGCACAGCTTCTGCGCAAGCCCCCAGTGACAAATGCTATTTCTATTCAGTTGTCAGTATGGAAAACACCTCTAATTCGCCTCCAGACCTTTTGGCAGCTGAACAACAACTCTGGAGGTGTGGATGCATGCAGGAAAAAAAAAACCCTGCAGTATGAACAGAGCAAACCAGCTCCTCTCCTCACTGTCCTTGAAGCAGCTGCCTCGACCAAAATTATCTCCCCGGTAAAAGCAGAGAGTAAAATTAAAGGAGAATGGCCAATTGGTGCAGAGGACAGATGCTCTTATTACCATGGAGCATCCAAAGGGAGGTAGCAAGGCAGGGCTATTCCTTCATCAATTGCTTGATATATTAAAGAAGTTCTAGACATCCACAAGACCAATATACACCACAACCTATCAACACATACGAACCCTCCAAACATGTTAATAAATTGTCATACTGCAGAAGGCAATTCCCACATTTTGCTTTTACCCAGAAAAGTCTGGGCACACCAAAAGGAGAAAAGGAAGGGAACTGATGTCTTTGTAACCAGGTTTCCACAGAAGATCTCAGTTATCCAGGACCCAACTCATTTCTGCAAACTTTCGTAGGACTTAAAAGGAACCAGCTCCACCAGCACCTGCTTCAGCAAAGCAAAAAATAATGACTATTTGAAGTGCAGAGCTCAGTAGCCCAAAATCTGAGCTGTATTTTCTATTTCTCTCTCTTTCCAAAAAGCACAAGATGACAAACTGAATTCTTGACTATGTAAACCCATATTAGGACTGACTTTATTGCTACTGGAGCCACCAGGGCATCCCCAGTTAGCTACAAAAACACCAGCTGAGCCTCTGCAAACCAGACCACGGCCCAAGCACAAGGTCTGTATAAATTAATTAGGGCAGTAATTGGAAGCACAGAGGAGGTGGGGAAATGCCTCTGGTCCAATTCACCTTTCAGAAAGGGTTATATTAGGGCGAAGGGAAAACATCCAGGAGTGTGGTCCCTATTCCTCAGAACTGTGATTGTTTACAACAGGAAGACTTGAGATGCCTCTTCCCCTCTCCTAAAGGTTATAAAACAACACACATACTAAACACTGAGCATCTAAGCTTCAAACCCCCCAAAAAGTCAGCCTGACTGCCTTACACCACCCAAAATGCAGGTCACCAAGAAAAGGGTTTTTCAGCCAGATTTCTTCCAGCTTGTTGTGTTGCCACAAAAATCAGAATCCCTTTTTTTTTTTTTCCTTAAGGGACAAAACAGGGCTGCAGAGGGTCTCCCTTCCAAAAGCAACTGAGGTCAGCTCGCAGCCCCTGTGAAATCCCAGCCCCAGCAGCACCACACTGGTTTCAGCTCTGGAATTGGCACATTTCCCTCATGTCTTTCTGCGCAACTGAGTTCAGGACAATAGGCCTTGTCAGAAATTAAAATTCCTCTGTGATCTGCACATACCTGCTCATGCAACAGTTCATTTTTGTACCACACCTCACAGGGAATTTCAATTTACTCAAAAAAACCCTCCAACCAGCTCTGTCTGTACAGAACCACAGACACAGTTAGAAATGAGAGGATTAGTGACTCAGGGGAATAAACTGCAGCAGCCTGAAAGTGTGGGATAGTGTTGGAAGCTCCAAAACTGCAAAGCAGACAACAGGACATATGAAGTTACATTTCTTCCCAATTTTAACAATTAAGCTTTGTAGTTTGTCCAGAGACCAGTGAGGAACCTCACACCAGTCACAAATGTCGATCAGAAAGAATCAGTATATTAGGTCTCAGCACTGATACAGCAAAAAGGCTTTACTGCTTCCAAAGTTTTTGAAATAGCAAAATCAGCCTTGACAACCCAACCTTCCAAGCACATCTGCATCTCAGGAACAAAATCCTGGGGCCATGAAGTTGATAAGGGAACTGGAGCTCCTCTGCTCTGGAGCCAGGCTGGGAGAGATGGAGGGGTTCACCTGGAGAAGAGAAGGCTCCGGGGAGACCTGAGAGCCCCTTCCAGTGCCTAAAGGGGCTCCAGGAGAACTGGAGAGGGACTGGGGACATGGAATGGAGGGACAGGACAAGGGGGAATGGCTGCAAACAGTCAGAGGGCAGCATTAGATGGGATACTGGGAAGGAATTGTTCCCTGGGAGGGTGGGCAGGCGCCGGCACAGGTTGCCCAGAGAAGCTGTGGCTGCTCCATCCCTGGAAGTGTCCAAGGCCAGGTTGGATGGGGCTTGGAGCAACCTGGGCTGGTGGAAGGTGTCCCTGCCCATGGCACTGAGTGGGACTGGATAGGATTTAAAGTCTCTTCCAACCCAAACCATGTTGAGATTCTCTGATTTTAACCTGATGAAAGCCACTGAAATGCATGAGCTCAGTCCTCTGCTTGTTCCTGTCTGCCCTGAAGGATCAGAATGAGCTAGTCTGGATGAATCCAAACCAAAACCTCCATCCCGGACCCACCATTACGGGAGCAGCTGAGGACTGTGGGCCACACACACCTTGCCTGTACATAATCTGTGCTTGTAACACACACCCAAAAGGCACAAAATAACAGTTATTTATTTACCACTCGCTTCTGGGATAAGATTCAAACCCTCTTTGCCTTCCTTTTGTGGTTTCCATTTTTGTCAGTCTTTCAATGAAAATGAAGCAGAGCTGTGGCCATGGGCCTGTCACTGTGACTCAATGCACGACTTCATTTGCAACCACCATTTCCTCCCCAAAATGAGGCCACTTTTGGCCTCAGCCGGTGCAGAGCCAGTTTGAAAAGTGTTTCTTTTTAAGAAGTGATGAGAACGAGCTTAACCACCATGAAAGCATTAAAATAAACCTGTTAGAAAGTTCACCTGAACTTCCAAAAATTAAAGCTCTTTCTGAGTGGAAGTCACATCACTGAATCGGCAGAAGCCTTAAATTTCACCTTTTGAGGCAGATTTTGCCAAGCAGTTCTGGTAGTTTGTAAATCAGCTGTAGCCTTACTGTTTCCTTTACAGCCTCACTAATATGATTTCTAATTACTTCTAATTAAGATATAAAATTTCCTTAAAGAAACCCTCCCCAGGCAATTCATTACTCTTAAAGCTCCATCTTTAATAAAAAGGTGCCCTCGCCATAACTGGGAAAACAGAGAAATTAATTCCCACAACTGATCTGGCAAAGTCTTTATAACAAAGTGCAGGCAGCGAGGCATCCCACTGTGAAAATAAGGCCATGAAGTTCCTGAACAAGAACATTTCCTTAAAAACAAAACAAAACAAAAAAACAAAAAAAAAAAACCCACACCAAATAATTTGTACCTAAAGTTTATGAAGCAGCAACAGTGTTTGCCTGAGGACGGCGCTTAGTGCAGCCATCTGACCTAAACCTAAAAGGCACAGAGTTGATTTTAATCTCAGGGGAAAGCTGTGCCTTTCCTAGTGTTCTTCCAAATCCTTCTGGATAGGGATCAACACCATTCACACACAGAAAGGTGGAATGGGTTGGCTTGGAAGGGATCTTAAAGATCAAACAACACCAGCCTCCTGCCAGGGGCAGGGACACCTTCCACTAGCCCAGGTTGCTCAGCACAGGGTCACTCACCTTTCAGATCTGTGGGAGGTTTTGGTCTGATACACTCCTCCAAATAATCTCAAACTAAAGCTTAAATGGGATAATCCTAAAGGCAGTGATCGCCTGGAACTCCTCCAAGAACAGGAACATTTCAGCTCTCTCTCACTCTCACTCAGAGATGACATTTCCCAGCCAACACGTTTAGTTGCATCAAGAGCTCAACAAAACTACCACGGGTTCTTTGCAGTCACAAAAGGACCTTCCACAGTAACAATGATTAAAAAAACACCCCACTGAAGCAGCAAATCTCTCCTCATGCCCTGCAGGCAGATGAGCTGACCTGGGCCAGGAAGGCAACCAGGGAAAACTGCAAATCAAAGCAGGGGAATCATTTCAACAGCAACAGCAGAGAGGATGTGGAAGGAGAAAATATCAAGTCTCAAACATTCCCAAGGCACAGAAGCTGACGAAATGCCTTTGGATGTGCTGTATTAACTGGAAGGTCACTGGAGCTGGCTCTGCATACCTGGCACAGTGAAAACCTGGTTCACAAGAAGAGGATCCTCCACAAGACATGCCTTGGACAGGAGCACTCCAGGTAAATCCCAGCCCTGCTCAGGAACCAGCACACATGGGTGGTTTGTCAGATCACCTTGAATCAACCCATCTCAAAGCTATCAAAAATTATATACATCTCACAAAATTATATAATAGAAGTCCAGTATGAAAAGTATTAAAATCCAGGGAAAAATCCTTAAAAAATAAGCAGGTTCAGCTGTGAGCTGTGACTTTCTGGTGACCTCTCTTCTACACCAGACTCAGCCTTTCAGTTCTGTGTCCTTGGACATCAGAGCAGGTTCATTTTGTGACCCCCTACACTCCCCAGCACAGTTATCAGCCAGCCAGGAACTGCTGGGTTTGCTCAGCAAACAGGACCTTTCAATAGGTGCCAGCACTACAAATGGTTACAAACGTATCCCCGTTCCCTCCACCTACACCAGCACTCCCAGCAAATCCTAAGCAAGGTTTCCGGGAAGGGAGTTAACTCTATCAGAGTAAAAGGAGCAAAACTGAAACAGAATGTCATGACTCGCAAAAGGTAATGTGGAAAAGGCATAGTAAGGAAAAATGTTAACACTGGTGGGACTTAATCCATACTGAGCCATATAAATGGAATAAAAAAATGCTTTGCAAGGTTTTTAAGACTTCAAAGGGAGCTGTGAGTGAGACCCAGGTGTTAGAAACCTGCACAGCTCGCTGTACAATGGCCAAAGGAAGTGTTTGTGCAGATGACACTGACCTACAGCAATAAGTTTACTGAAGGGAAACTTGGGTCTGCAAGAAAAATGGCACTGAGGAATAGTTTTGTTGTGAAAAGGAACTGAAGCTTGATCCAATCTGACCCAGCTTTGCTCAGTAAATTAATGATGCCAGGACTGAGAGTTATCCTTCCCCTCCACCACAGCTCCAAGCTGGATGGATGATGTCACTTATTTGAAGGCCACAGAGGGTGTTTATCAACCAGCTTTGAGGTTTGCACATAAATAGAAATTTCCTAAATGACTTCATCCTAGGAACACTTCAATTCACAAAGAGGAGCCCACAAAAATCAGTGTTTAGATACATAATAGCTTCCCTGGAGCACAGGAGCTGTGAAACACCCACACAGCACCCAACACAAACTACAGCAGATTTCGGAGGGACTTCAGCCCACAGGTTTGTATCCTCCCATCCCAACAACCAGGAATGACACGTAGAAAGCTGCAGGAGCTCTGCCAGCTCTCAGGAATTTAAGTAATTGTAAATTTATTTGCTGGAACCTGTACTTGCACCTCTCTGCAGCCTCTCATGTCCCTCTGGATGGGGCAAGGAGCTCCAGGGAAAGGCAGCCCGTGGACCAGGGAGCTCAGACCACTCAGCCATAACACAATTCTACCTCCATCCCAGTTTCAGCAGCCAGCAGGAATGGAAAGACTGGATTCAACTGCCCTCCCCATCACTATGGCTTCCTTTAAGCCTTGGGTTAGGTCTGGTATCAACTATCCTGCTGCAGAATCAAGCACTGAGTAGCTTTTTACCACAGAAGTAATTAACGAGGTCTCAAATTGCTTTATTTCCAGCAGAGAACCCACCACAAAGAACCAGAACTTCCCTGATGTCTTGCAATAATATAACAGAGTAGTGCATTTGGGATAAAAACCATTTTTGTATCAGGAAAAAGCAACCTGGTCTGCTGGAAGGTGTCCCTGCCTAGGGCAGCAGGGTTAGAATGAGATGATCTTTAAAACCCCTTCCAGGCCATTCTGTGGGAGCTAATGGAAAGAACAGGCTTCCCACAAAAATTAACATGTCTGAAAGCCCCCCAGTACAAAAACCCCTGACCCCATAAAGCTCAGCACGGCCCTTCCACATCTGCAGCCTCACAGCATTTTGGGGTCAGTGTGACCTGAAAATGAAACTGGAGAAACAGCTCAACCTGAAAACTTCCTGGAGAGAGCAGTGCAGGGGCAGGCACCGGATGAGAGGACAGAGACACAGCCACAGGAACCCCAAAATTTACCTGTCCACAAGGAAACTGAAGTTGTGGCTCCACGGGCTCTGCCTGCCCTCCTCTCTTGGCACCAGGGATCTCATGGAGCAGCTGATCCCAGTCAAAACCAGCCTGGTGCAGAAGCAGCTGCTTTGAATCCAGCTCAGTTCCTCAATTTGTCACATGGCCCACAAGCAGTTGTTGCAGAACAAGGGAAGGCAGTGAACACACAGGACCTGCTGAGCAGTTTGGGGTGTTTACACAGCTGCAGCCCCAAAGAGAGCTCCGACAGCCTGTCCTTACAGGGAAGGGGTAGGACTGGGTTTGGAAGGCATCAAGTCAAGCTTCCCAGCACCAGACAGGCTGAAATCATCAGATCCTGCCCCCTTCTATTCCTTTTTTCCATAGCAAATGCTACAGGGAAGGTGCCACCCTCATCTCTCCATGCTGAGCCAGTTCAATCACCAAGCCATGACTGCCTATCCCACACATCCTCAGAGTGTGTGACACAACAGTTGCCTACTCTTATAAGATTATTTGACTTCTCTGCTATAAAACTACGCTTAAACTCCTCCAATACACTTACGAGCAACCTGAAGCATCAGAACACCTGCAGCACCAATAGATCCCAAGGCACCAGGACGTGCCAGCCCCAGGTTTTGAAGTGAGCAGGTCCTTGCTGATCATAACCCAAGGCCAAGCACAACGCAGGAATTCCAGTTCAACCAGTTCCACCCTTTCTACCCCCTCATTCCTCCCCTTTTCTTGGAACAACAAACAGCAACAAAACCCTGCCCCAATCTATATCGGAATAAACAATTCCCTGCGATGAAAAGCCACCTGCTCCCCCCACACAATTAAAAGCACTTCCAAATTCCAGCTCTCCCTCAGCCAGCGCAGATGGACACACCAGGCACGCACAGACACCACTTTGCTTCCAGCACAGCCTTTGTGCTGCTCAGACACAAAGCCTGATGGCAGAGCTGTTTTGTTAAGGGATCACAACATAAACCAGCAATTCTCCAGCCACAAAAACAGCTCAAACTCACTCCCAGGCCAATTAAATTGCAATCTGCCAAAACACACAGGCTCTCTGTGGCTTTTGGGGACCGCAGCTCTCCGCTGGCAGATCTCATCCTGAGATCCAACTGAGTCATCACCTGCCCCACATGTCCCCAGATGACTAAATTTAACGTGTAATGGCTCAGTCCCCACCACAGATTTTCACTTTCTTGCACACCCTGCTCCCATTCTGGTGATGCTGTAGAAAGGAAACAAGCCCTTTGCAAAGGAAGCGATAGCCCCGAGAGCAGGCAATAAAATGCTGAAACAGGAACTGATCCCTGGCTCGCTTGCTCCTGCACAACCTGCCCTGTAATCCCTCAGGTCTGCAGGGATTTAGGGTAGTCCTGGATTCACAGCAGGAACAGGGCTGGCAAATGGAGGCCTGGCCACCTGAGACTGCTGAATCCTCACAGAGGTACTGCAGCTGCCTTTGCCAGGACACAAAATCAGTGCCCTGCAATGCACACTGAGCTCAACAAGCACCAGACACCAAAATCTCCTTCCCTGCCTGTGGTTCCTGTGCTGTTTAGCAAGTCTGGCCATCTGCAGAATGCTTCCATTTGGAGCTGGCTATCCACAGGATGGATTCCTGCCGTGGTTAATCATTCTCCCAGCAGACCGGAGGCAGATTTGGTGTCCCACAGCTCCCAGTCCCTCCCAGAAGCTGCGGGCTGGCACAGCCCTCATGTCCCCAGACAGCACTGCCCTGGTGCCACCCACTCTCCCTCCCTCCCTCTTGGGGGAGTGCTCACATTGCCCAACACCAATTCTCCCAGTCCCTCAAGTGTACTGGGATCTCTATTCACAAGATCCATCCTTATCAGCGCAGCTCAGGAACTGTTCTGTCAACTTTTGGCTTTCAGCTCAGCTTTCTTTGAAGATAAATGCTAATATCCTTTAAAAAAAAAAAAAAAAAAAAAGCCAAATCTGATCCAAACCCAGACTCATCACTGGTATGAATCACACAGTGTTAATAATTCTCCTGCCCGTCAAAACAGAAATGTCTCACCTTGCAAAACAATTGCTGTGGTTGCCCAGGCTCACAAAAATCTGTCCCATCTGTTAAAAAGCTGAGTGCACTGAATGAAACTATTTGACAAGCACTCTGCTGAAAGGCAGCAAACATTTCACCCCATAAAGGCTACTTCAAACCCAGACAGTGATTACAGGCAGCTCAGCTCATTGCTATCAGCCAGCACAAACACAGTCTTCCAGCAAGGAGTTCTTTTGGAAGACAGAGCCTTTGGGGACACTGAATTTAAGGATCAAGCCTGCAACTCCACAGAACCAGGTTTAGATGATCTCATGCCCCAGACGGCTACAATCAAAAAGCACTAAAGTATTCCTGCCTGTAACAGAGAAGGAAAATAAACCAAGACCTCCACTTTACCTGCAAAGTCTGTCACAGGCAAAGCTTCTCTGACTTCCAACTGCAAGGAACACCTACAATAACACAGGAGTTATTCCCCATGGAGGTGGAGACACGAAGAGCACCCACAGAGCTGAGCAGTGCTGACATTCCCCACCCCAGCGCCTCATGCACCACATTCCCAACTGCTTCAGCACTGGATTTTGAACAGCAGGTTCACCCTGTACATGACTCACCTCAGGGACAGGGGCAAAAGTCATCCCGCAGCTGGTGAGCCCCACGAACAGAAAGTGAAGCACAACAGCTCTTTGGCAACACCTCCCTGACAGACTCTTGGCAAGGGACACGATCCCCTCCTTTTTAATGCAGATACAAACCCATTCCCAACAGATTCCTGTTTCAGCTGCCCTTGCTGTCACAAACAAGTCATAAGCCACAGCAGAACCAGAATTTTGGACGAGGAAACTTTTTTTGCTTTTGAAGTGCTCACACTGAAAACAGGGCAAGGATGAACAGAGGGGATGATCGATGCAGGCAAACACTAAGCTGTCATGTTTTATCAACAGCAATGACTAAAACCAGCTTCAGATGAGGTTTTGTTGAAGCCCATCTTCTCAGCAGCACCATCAGCCATCCCAGAGGACCCTTATCCCACGAAGGGATCCACCAGATAATGCCCTTCTCCAGGAACAACGTTCTGCTCCAAGTTCAGGAACACACTATGTTTATACAGGACACCAGAGCAAGGTGACATGTGGCTCTAAATCCACACAGGAACACTATCCACCACATTATCTTGACGATGCAAATCAAACCCCTTGCTGCTGGCATTAAGAATGAAGGCTCCAACAGCCTCCTGCAGCAAAGTCACCTTGGAAATACCAAAGAATGGGAGCTTTCAGTACAACAGGACTAAACCACAGCTGCAAAGAGTGTCCCAATAACTTCTGAGCCGACAGATAATGTCAAACCCTGAGGGAAGGGTTTGTGGAGAGCACAGGAAGACTCAAGTCATCTACAATCACAAGTTCTGTTATCTTAACTGATAATCAAAAGGTAGCAAGACAAACATTCACATCAACATAAGGAATCTACTCTGCATTTACTCAGCAGTGCAGCCACACAACACCATACAAACCAATCCAAAACAATGCCATAATATTAAAAATAATTCTACTAATAAAAATAATAATGCTATTAAAAAGCAAGGGCTGTTTCAGTTCCCATTACATGCACCACAAACGCAGGATGTCCCTCAGTATTATCCCCTGTAAAACTGACTCTGCTCAGCAAAACACAGGAATGAATCGGCCACGACATTCCTGCAAACCTGCCATGGACTGAGAGTGAACTCCACCCCCTTATTAAAGGTTTCACTGCTATAGAAACTATGATTAAATACACAGAACCATGAATCAGCCACCTGAAACACGGGTACGCCTCAGCGGGCACAGCAACGCTGATATTTCACCCCCCAGCGTCCCAAAACTTCACTGTGCAAACAAACAGCTTTATCCAGACATTTCAGCTCCCACAAACATTTCATGTTTCTTACCTGTAGGGTTGGTTTAGGGGCTCCCCTGTTTTTGCAGCGCTCAAAACTGCACACGCCCGTTACAGGAACAGCAAATGGGCTCCAAAATCCATTTTGCCACAACTGGATAAAGCACCTAAAGCCCAAGCCCTGGTGCCTCTGGACCAGCTGTGTCCCTGCGCTGCAATTCCAATCAAGCCAGCAGAAAAGCAGGAGGAAGATGGCAGGGCTTACCAGCAGGTCCCCAGTCTGGTCTCTGAACAAAGTGGATTTAAAAGAGGTTTAATTTTCCCAGAGACTAATGCTCTCAAATCGGAACAAATCCTCCAAAAGAAGAGATTATCCATAAATTTACTAGTTAGAAATGTTAATATATCCAGTGTTTATGCAAGGGAGGCTGCTCTCCATGCAAGAGTAGCACCTATAGAATTCCATATTAAAGGAGAAACAGATTTCTGGGAGTTTCTCTCCCACCTCCCTTTCCATGCTGAAATGTAGCACAGCAGCTTTATAAATCCCACTTCCCAAGAGCAGCAGGAATTTACTGCAGAATCAAGGCAAACTCATTCCTATTTCACTGGAGAAGCTCTGAAAAATCCTCCCTTGCTAAAGAACTTAATACAACAAAAAGCCAAGATCCACAGGCAGAAAAGCCCAGTGTGAAACCTGAATAAACACTTAAAATTGCAGAGTTCAAACTTCAAATTACACATTCACAAAATACAGGACGAGGTGCAAATGAAGAAACAACTCCTTGAACCTGATGCTGGACTTACCCAACACATCCCTGCTGCTCAAATGCTTCCTCCTGTTATTCATATTCCATTTATTGAAGGTCCCACCTACACATGTAGCAGGATGGGACCAAGACCAGTAGAACCTGGCTGCTAATTATGGCCCTTAAGGCTCAGATGAATTAATTTGTCCCTCCAGCTATGAACAGGAGGATGACTACACCCTCACTAAGCACTAATCTTGGAGAGGATAGACAGGAGGATGAAACAAGGAAAAAGTGACTTGCCTGACATCAAACACCACAGCAGCAACATAAATCAGGAGGGAATAAATAAATCAGGAGCTAAATCAGGCCTCCTGTCCACCCAAACATCCCTATTTTCCCTGGACTCCTAGTTGATAGGTAAGAGAGAACCCAGTCATTAACATACAGATTGAAGGCTTCCTTTGGAAGATAAAAGCAGGTGAGGAATAACACTGATGAGTGTGATCATTGGTGTCAAATGGATTTGGGGGATCCAGCAGCCTCGGAGCACTCCTTCATCCCACTTCCCAAGCCTGATGTGCTGACACAGGTTTCGGGAACCCTGACATCGCAGGTGACCAGACTGCAACATGTTCAGAACCAGCTTAATAAATTCATCCTGAAAGTTCCATTTCTTTCTACCAGATGTATTCTGTGAGGCCACCGATACCCTCAGAGAAGCTGGATACTTAACACTCCCAATTAGCAGCCTCCCCGGGTGAGGGACAGAAGAATCTCAGGTATCAGCAACTGAGTAGCCCCTGCACGAGTAAAGTGTTCCAGCCCAGGAACTTCCCTCCCCTACACAAACTATTTATCCTCAGTCAGGAAATAATCCTGTATTTATAAGACAAGTGAAATAGAACAAGAATAGCAAAAAAGCACTTTTTATTGTGTCAGGTATGGATTTTCCTGACATTTCCCTGCTGTGCCTGTGCTGGCCCTGTATTAACTGCCTTCACTTTGCTCTAAACAGGTACAGAAAAGCCATTCCTAACTCCAAAACTGCTGGAAAACAGCACAAGCCAAGACAGCCTGATACACTCACCGGACAATTCCACCCAAAGGCGGATATTGCTTTAAGGAAGTGCAGCTGAGCCAGGAGAAATCCCATTTACACCGACCTGTAATCTCAGGGTTTCTGTCCATAATTGCAGGACTGTATGTTAAAAACTGATTTGGAATTACAAGACGAAAAATTCCATGACCTTGCTCCCCTCTGGTCCTGATCCACAGGCAGGAGGAACAGGATACAGAGAAAGTCAGGAGCAGGATATAAGCACTCATTTAACTCTCAGTACAAGGTAAGTGAAGCTTCATGACCCTATAGGGAACATGCCACTTCTCAGTTGCTGCTGATCAAAAAACACAAGGGAAGAAGACTTTGCTTCTAATTATTTGTTCTCTCTTCTGGCATCACACAAACACCTTTTACAGGGGAACAAGCCCAATAGGGGTTGGACTCAATGCTTCTGAGGGGTCCCTTCCAACTCAGCATATTCTGATTCTATAACAGCCCTTTTCCCACATCTGTTGTTTCCCACCTACCAGTAAATTACACCTGGTTGGCAACAGATGCGAAACTTAACATCCCCAATAAAAACAGCCCAAATTTCCTAGCACAAATCTGGCAGCTTATCACTACTTCAGTAATTAGTATCCTCCTTCTTGGTCCCAGCTGATAAAGAAAACCTCAGCAGCACAAGGTCACTCCATCCAGGAGCACAGAGCAAGAATTCTGTGGATCCATCCAGATTTCCACTGTCAACACTGCAGCAGAGCAGCTTTAAAAGTACATTCCCACAGAACCTGAGGCAGCCAGCAAAGACTAGCCCAAACCCTCCTGACCTTGCTTCTATCCCAGAATGCCACTGAAGCCTCTCCTGCACTGGGACCCAAAGGCTGGCAGGTGACAGCTGTACCTGCAAACCCACTTTCTGAGGATCTTGGCACTGCAGCAAACCAGCAAAAACTTTCAGAGAGCTCTGGAGAGGAGAGGGATCAATAACAACCTCCAGCAGCACTTCTGTGCATCTGCAGGGGAGCTCTTGCCAACACAGAAATAGTATTGATGAAATCCCACCTCCAGCAGGCATGGCTGATCCCTCTGACCCGCACCAGCAAGTTCAGCCGGTGACAAACAACCCTGATTTGATTTTGAGGAGGAGAATTAGTCAGGAGAACAACCTTCAAAGGCACGTGAGTGCAGCCAAAGTCCCCTGAAACTGGTGCAGTGACTCGCTTGTTCAAAGCTCAAATTCTCCAAAGGCAATGACCTATGGCTTTATTCCCCATCCATAAACACCTCCAGAAGCTTCACCTCCATGGCTGTTTCATGTCCATGTTGGAGACACGGTTTGTGATCCCAACCTCAAGGCCACGTCCAGCAACAACCTCTTTTTTTTACTCACAGAGAGCCCTGAGCTTGCCCTGGCAACTAAACACTGCACAGACACCAAACCAGTCAGTGCCTCCCAAACTTTGATGCAAGTTTACAAATCAAGGCTTCCCTCTGTAGGACTCGGGCCAAATTTGTTCTTGTTTGCACCCTTAAAAGCTAAGGGAGAGAGCAGGAGAGAAAAGCACATTAGGAGAGGTTCACTCCTCCCACAGATAAGTGTGAGGTGATGAAAGAAGCCCATATGGGGCTCACTGGTTTAAATCAATGGTGGGGATTAATCTTGCTGGATTTTAGACATCTAAATCTGTGGCAACACAGCCCTAATTAAGGGGTTCACTTTTGGGGATTGGTTAAAAGAAAACCTTGTAGACAAGTGAGTACTGGCAGCAAGAAAGCTGCTTTTAGCAGCAGCTTTCTGGAGCTGGCAATGAAACGTTTGGTTCAAACCCTCAGGTCCAACAGCACTTAAACTTTAGCAAAGTCCAATGATCTTTCCCAAATCTGTTTCAAAAGGCACCGACTGCAGGAGAAGTGCCAGACTTGCACAAACCTACCTCATCAGTATGCACCTTGTTTGCCCCATGACACTCAGCAGCCGTGGTTAATTAGTCCCTGATAATGAATTGCCCATCACGACTTCGCAGTGCAGCTGGTAGGTGAGCGATTCCTAACTGTGTTTTGGAATCAGCATTCCAAAAGCACAAAGACAAAAGAATAAAGTTAACAATCTGTTTACCCGTTCTCCCCCTCCTCCAGTAGCTGCCGCCAGCCAAAAGCTTGGGGGGAAAAAAAAATAATAAATCTATTTCCAGGGTTCAGCAGAGAGAAACCGTTTGGACTGCTCTCAATTTTCATATCTTTGCCACCGGTGCTTCGTGCTATTTCACACAACTCATTCAAGTTGGGAGATGAAGCCTGTTCCTTTGGCTAATAGCATTAAAAACCTCTCTCCGGAGATAATTAGTCCTCCCTCCCCCATCCCCCGTCCCCAGTGAAAAGAGCAGAGAGTCACCAACAAACAAAGAAATTCAGGCTGCCTTTCACCTCCCTATCTCAGCACTGCAAAGAATCAAAAACAAATGACACCACACACAATAAAACGAACAACACAAGAATAGCACCTTCATCATTTAGAAACCAGGAAAACAGCAATCCCTCAATCTGCAAGGAGCAACACTGCCAGAGGTTCTGCATGGTCACCTCCCGCCCCCCAGGTTGTCCTGAGTCACTCAAAGCCACCAGATAAGAGCCAGAATTGGGAAATCTGTAGCCTTTTACCTCTGATCCCAAGCCTGTCGCTCAGCCATCAGCAAATCACAGCAACCTCCACACTCAGCTCCTCACGATATAACTCCTCCAGGGCAGAGGAAAAATTAAGGGCTATCACCATTTCTAAAGCACTTCAGCTGAAGGTTCAGGATATTCTGTGTATCTGTGTTCTGGTTCCTCATCTGCAATCAGCCCTTGGATTTGGGGGCACAGTTTGCAAGGGGTTAAACCCCCAGCATGGTCACCTTCCACCCCTAGATTTTCCTGAATCCCTCAAAACCAGCAGATAAGAGCCAGAATTGGGAAATCTGTAGCCTTTTACCTCTGATCCCCAGCCTGTCACTCAGCCATCAGCAAATCACAGCAACCTCCACACTCAGCTCCTCACGATACAACAACTCCTCCAGGGCAGAGGAAAAATGAAAGACAATCACCTTTTCTAAAGCACTTCAGCTGAAGATTCACAATACATATGCTGGTTCCTCCCCTGGAAATCTGGCCTTGGATTTGTGGGCACAGTTTGGAAGGGGTTAACCCCCAAGCCAAGGGGGTGAGTGCTGGCTGCTGCATTCCCTGCCTGAAGTGACCCCACTGCAGAGAAACACTGGGAATAGTTATCACCACAGCACTGACAAGTCAGCAAGAGCTACTAATTAACTGATAAAAATAGATCTCCAAAAGGGCCTTTTTTTCCCCTCCTCTTGACACAAAGCTGAGGCCCAGCATTGCTGCAGTCTCACATCCCTTAGTTTTCCAAGGGCTCCAAACTCACCAGCACAAAAACAAAAGCATTCTCACACTCAAAAATCAACCCACATGGAACCTGCATGCAGAAAATCCCAACTAAACAGAATCAGGGAACTGATTCGGAGTGACAGGGAGCATCTCCTGGCTGTGCACACCCCACTCCCACCTTAATGGAAGCAGGAACAAGATGATATCTTTGCCCCCAGCAGCTGCACCAGCTTCCTCACACTCCCTGCAGCCCAAAGTTCTGGTTTTGCCTGAAAAATGGAATGTTTTCAGGTAATCCAGATGATCCCAAAGATATTTGCAGCCTCCTTACTGCATAGCATCACTGAGATCAGCAAGAAAAGCCCAGTTTTGCTCTAAGCCCCTCCTTTCCCACCCCCTGCCAGACCCAGGTTTTGTACAGCTCGTAACTGAATATTCATCACCAACTAATAAACCTGCAGGAACCGCAGTCTCAGCAATTTTTAATCCATATAATGCCCCAACACATGCCAAACACAATGAAATTTGATCAAAATAGAAGCCATTTGTTTAAATACAAGCGATTTGGCTCTCAAAACTGTCATCAAATTAAACTGGAAATCAAATTAACCAGTGATTGAACGGAGTAGGGGGCTGTATAATCACAGATCACTGGTCTAGCAGCATGAAAACAGGGATGCAATCACATTCCCTGCGTTTGTGGCACTGCCCCCGTGCTCCCAACAGGATTTCCACCCCATCTCCCAGGACCTGAGCAAGGTCTGTGCCTCAGGCACAGCTCATTTTGTGGTAATCCAGAAGGAAAACCTTCCTTACAAAGCAGCCTGTGAGATATTACTGGATAACAGAGTGAAAGGACATGCTGACAACACTTGAAACCACCCTGATTTAGGACAGTATTGTCGGGAATAACAAGCTCAAACCTACTCTGAACGGGAAAGTTTGGCCATCACCCTCCAAACCATCGACTTTGGTTGGTGTAACTGTGCCAACCATCCCTCACAAGTGGCCTCGTTTTGGCTTTATTTCCCCTTTCTTTTTTTGCACTCTCCTCAAAAAGGAATTTAAACCAAGTAAATTTACAATTTTAGGTGCTGCTCTAGAAAGCAATTTGGGTTAATTTGAAAGGCCTGTTTGAAGAGCAAGAGGCATCTGTGAGGAAATCACAGCGGGCAGAAGAATCTAATTACACTCTACACTTCTACAGCACATCAAACTAACTCAGCTGAACATCCTTCACACTCAGAGTGGAGCACAGAAAGCTACACTGCTTCTCTTCCCTGGGTCTGCTCAGTTCTTCTTTTTCAAAGACAAACTTCAAGTTTAATGCTCACCCCAGCCCAATTCCAGGCTTCTTCAAGTACAAGGAGAAGAGAAGGCTCCTGGGAAATCTCACTGCAGCCTTCCAGGATTACCAAAAAGAGGGAGAGGACAAGGGGAACAGTTTTAAGCTACAAGAGGAGAAATTCAGATGGGGTATTGGGAAGGAATCTTCCCTGTGAGGGTGGGCAGGCCCTGGCACAGGCTGGGCAGAGAAACTGTGGCTGCCCCATCCCTGGAAGTGCCCAAGGCCAGGTTGGATGGGGTTTGGAGTTACCTGGGCTAGTGGGAGGTGTCCCTGCCCATGGCAGGACGGGGAATTAGACAATCTTTAAGGTCTCTTTCAACCCAAACCATTCCATGATGCCGTGACTCCCACTCCTCTGTCTACACTTGTGGAAGCAACATTTAAACAACCAAAAGTTGGAGAAGTGAAGCCTTATAGTTTGTTTCTGCCTCAGTGAAGCACCTTCTCACATTATTCACTCTTTTCTCGGTGTCTCAGCCCCGGAGAGGGGCACCGAGCCCTTACCTACCTCCACCTGGGCAAACACAACCCACTGCAGGGCACAGAGGTAAATAATTCATCTGCGTGCAAACAGAGGGAAAGAACAATTAAGCCAGAAAGCACAGCGGGGACGGTTCAAATTTCAGTCAACATTAAGACGGGGAGAGATCAAACAAAGAAATACCAGCGGGGCTGCCCGGGACAGAACTTCGGGGACAGGGGGAAGCGCTCGCAGCGAGGCACAGGAGGGCAGCGGGAGTGAAAACACCGCGTTTTAGTCAAGCCCCAGCCCAAGCCCTTCGGAGCGCTCCCGAATTGTCACGGCAGCGCACAGGGGGGAAAACTCCGCTCGCCGGGCTTAGACCCGGCTCAGGGGGTGGGTTTTTCACACAGGTGAGGACCCAGCGCCGAGGTGTCCCCGCGTTCCTCCAGCTCCCCTCAGGGACCACCACCCCCCCCTCCCCTCACACACTCCCACCCCGCACAGGGCCCGCTGTCCCCCCGCGCCGCTCGCGGAGCGCTGCCCCGCGCAGGGGGGCTTGGCGGGGCCGGGCTGGGGGTCCCGTGGCCCGTTTCTTTCCCCTGGGAAAAGGGAGATCCCAGAGCTCCCCCGGTGCCTGCCCGTTCGCCCGCCCTCCCTCATCCCCTCCCTCACCTGCCGCTGCCGCCGCCGCTGCCGCTCCCGGGCCGCCCCGCCGGAAGCCGCCACAGGAGGGGCGCGGGGCATGCCGGGAGGTGTAGTCCGGTAACGGGGACACGCCCATTCGGTGGGCGGACACGTCAATCAACGGAACGACATGCCCCATTGGCTAGAGGGCGCGCCTTTTGCCGAGAGGACACGCCCCTTGGGAGGGAGGACACGTCGATCATCGGGAGGACACACCCCCTTGGAGGGAGGACACGCCCCTTGGGAGGACACGTCAATCATCGGGAGGACACACCCCCTCAGAATGAGGATACGCCCCTTGGGAGGACTCGTCAGTCATCTGGAGGACACGCCCCCTAAGAAGGAGGACACGCCCCTCTGGCTCGGAGGGGACACGTGGGAGTTTGGGGTGGAGGGCGATGGGGGCATTTGGGGTGAGGGTTTGGGGCATGGGGG
>VWZG01010889.1:169613-192435 GCA_013396735.1 Grallaria varia
AAGGAGGGTCCCGGGGGGCAGGAGATGCTCCTGGGTGGCAGGAGGATGTCCCCGGTGGCAGAAGGATGGTCCCGGTGGACAGAGGGATGTTCTTGTGGGGCAGGAGATGCTCCTGGTGGGCAGGAGGATGGTCCTGGGGGGCAGAAGAATGTTCCTGTGGGGCAGGAGGATGTTGCCGGGGGGCAGGAGGATGGTCCTGGGGGGCAGGAGATGCTCTCAGGGGGCAGGATGATGGTGCTGGGGGGCAGGAGATGCTCTCAGGGGGCAGGAGGGGTGCCAGGGCTTGGCCCCTCGGGCACACGGAGCTGATGGGTGGGTACGACCCCCTTGGCATGAGCTGCCCCCCCAGCCAGCCCCTCCTGGGGAGCAAACCCACACTCCAGCACGGAGGGCAATGGGATCCCTGCATGGTGAATCCCTGAATCCCGAATCCCTGAAAACCTGGAGGGGCCTGAGGGAGCTGCCACCACCGCGGTGTGAACTCCCCTGTCACGGCTCACAGGGACACAACTGAGGCAGCTCCAGGGGGAAAGCCCCAGATCCACGGAATTCCGGCCAGACATTGCAGACCAAGGTCTGGGGCATCCCCTGACCCGCCTCGCCCCTGCGCGCTCCGGAGCAGCGATTTCAGGCTTTGGTTCCTGCCAGAAGTGCCATCAACTATCCCCGAGCCGTAGAGCAACCCCGCTGTCCCCGGGGAAACCTGGGAGAGGGGAAATGCAGGAACCAGAGGGAAAAAACGCGATTTTTTTTGGGGGGGTGTGGATTTTGAAAGGGGAAAACAGGTCTTGCAAACAGAGGCAATTTCCAACTTTTCGGGACGCTCAGAACGCGGAGAGCGCGGAGCGCTGCGGGTGCCCGGGAGGCTCAGGGAGACCCCGCAAAGCTCCACGGACACTCCACGACCCCCGTTTTCCGCCTTGACGAGCCCCCCGGGCGACGCCAAACACTTCCAGGATGTCTGGGGACACCAGAGGTGCCATACCCAGCCCGGCAACAGCAGCATGAGCACAACAGGAGCCCCCCATCCTCCTGCCAGACCCCGCGGGCACATCCCATCGCCATCGGCGCCCCTTTGTCCCCGGCCACTGCTGCGGGTCCCCCCCACACCTCCCACCTCCCGGGGGGACCGGCGACAGCCGAACCTCCTCGTGCAGCCCCCCAGTGTCCCCCCCAGGAGTTTGGGGGCGCTCCCAGCACCCCTCATACCTCTCAACCCTCCCCACCACTGCATCCCGGCGGGTCCCACCCCGCAGCACTGCGAGGTGTCCCCGGGCAGAGAGGGGACATCAGCCACGACCGAGGGGACACCCCCAGCCCCTCTGGGGGGGCTGCCCCCCGTGTGTCCCCCATAGCGGGAGCGCTGCCTTACCTGGCCGCCCCGCCGGGACCCAAAGCCCCGGTGGCCCTCCAGCGCCGCGGGGGGACAGGGCGAGCCGGCCACGAGCATGGAGGCGGGGATGGGCGGTAGGGACACCCCCGGAGACCCCCAGGGACCCCCGGCCACCCGCAGGGACCCCCGGCCACCCCCGGACCCCGCGCCCGCCCCGGGTACATAGCGCGCCTCGGGGACACGCCCCCCGAGCTGCCTCCGCCAATAGAAGCGCGGGGGTGTGACAGCGGAGCGCTCATCGGGCCAATGGCGGCGCGGGGGCGGGGCCAAGGCACAGCGATCAGGTCAACCCGCGGCCGCCCCGGGAGCTCTCGGGGGTTCTTGGGGGGGTTTCGAGCGGGCAAAGGGGAAACACCCCCCCCCAACCTTGCTTCGCTCAGGTGAGACCCCACCTGCCCTGCGGCTCTGGGATGCTCAGCACAAGGGCGTGGAGCTGCTGGAGAGGGGCCAGAGGAGGCCACAGGGATGCTCCAAGGGCTGGAGCCCCTCTGCTCTGGAGCCAGGCTGGGAGAGCTGGGGGAGCTCATCTGGCGAAGAGAAGGGTCCAGGGAGACCTGAGAGCTCCTTCCAGTGCCGAAAGGGGCTCCAGGAGAGCTGGAGAGGGACTTGGGACAAGGGATGGAGGGACAGGACACAGAGAATGGCTTCCCACTGCCAAAGGTCAGGTTAGATGGGACAGTGGGGAGAAATTGTTCCCTGGGAGGGTGGGCAGGCCCTGGCACAGGTTGCCCAGAGAAGCTGTGGCTGCCCCTGGATCCCTGGAAGTGTCCAAGGCCAGGGTGGACAGGGCTTGGAACGACCCAGGCTAGTGGAATAGATGAGCTTTGAGGTCCCTTCCAACCCAAACCATTCCAGGAATCTCTGAAATGGCACACGAGGATCCTGCACGCGTTTACAGGCACGGGTTCTGTGTCCAAAGTCACTGAGCTGCCCTGTCATGTGGTCACAAAATACCCTGAACTGGGAGGGACCCACCAGGGTCATGAAGTCCAAGTCCTGGCTCTGCACAGGACAACCCCAAAAATCCAGCCCCAGCACACAGAGCCTGTCCCGTGGCTCTATGTGGCCATGAGCCACCATCATGTCCCACTCCAGCCACCCCACTGCTCCCTGTGGGTCTCCCACAGCACAGAGAAGCCCCAAGAATGGAGCAGCTTTTCCCTCCCAGTCTCTACAAAGTCCCAGACCAGCTCTTGTCCCTTTGCATAAACATCAAACTCAGGAAAAGAGTCTTAGGATGCCAGAATGGTTTGTGTTGGAAGGGATCTTGGAGCTCACCTAATCCCAAACCCTGCCAATTAAACAGCTCTAAACACAGCAAAGCTCAGCTCCAGAAAAAACATTCCATAGCCAAGGGACACCCCCTTTTGGAATCATGGAATGGTTTGGGTTGGAAGGGACCTGAAAGATCATCTTGTTCAACCTCCTGCCATGAGCAAGAACACCTTCCACTAGACCAGGTTGCTCTAAGCCCTGTCCAGCTTGGCCTTAAAAAAAAAAAAAAAAATTAAAAAAGGAGTGAAGAGAAGAAAAATAGGAAAGGGAAAAAAAGGTGAAAAGGAGGGGAAAAAACTACCCCCACAAGCACCACTGCCCCAGACACAGCACTGGTACCAGCCCGGTGCTGCCTGACAGCCGGACACAGCAAAGTCCAGCAAGTGGGAATTTCTGCACAAACAACTCAGGCTTTGCCTGGCAACAGCCTCCTCCAGCTCCGGGGCTGCTGCCAACAAAGGGAACGTGTCAGGGCTCCCCGGCCAGCACAGCCACAGCAGCCTCTGCAGGGAGGGAGCACATCCCAGTTTCAGATGTCCCTGCTCACTGCTCCTTGTCCTTGTCCCCTTCCCGGGGCTATTTTTAGGGTGTTTTGCAAACACAAGGGTGTTTTTTTAGGGTGTTTTGTACCGAGGGTGTGGGGTTTGGGCGGCTCTGGCCACCCCAAGGTTTCTGCTTCTTTTTTTCCACCTGTGTCATTTCAGAGGCACAACTGGGGGGTTTTGTTGTATCTGCTCTTGGGGGGGACCCAGCCCTGGGGCTGTTTCAGCCCCCGACACCCCCATCCAGCTCCATCACCAGCTCCTTTGGCCACAGACAAGGGGCACAAGCTGAGGTGCTGCTGGTCCCCAGCCAGCCCACATGTGGCTGCCCCATCCCTGGAAGTGTCCAGGGCCTGGCTGGATGGGGCTTGGAGCAGAGGTGTCCCTGCCCATGGCAGGGCGTGGAACTGGATGATCTTTAAAGTCGCTTCCAACCCAAACCATTCCAGGATGATGCTGTGATTCCCCCCGAGGCCACAGCTCTGTGTTTGCTCTGGCTGAACACGTCAGCCTGGAGAGGAAAATCCATCTTTTCCTCTGCAGTAGCAAAGGCAACGTGGTGTAAGCAAAGCAAAGGGAGGGGCCACCTCCGTTCCACCTTTTCTGTCCCCCAAAAAAGTTCTGGCTATGAGTGGGACAGGTTGAGATGGACCTGGGGACACCAGGACTGGGGTGTGTGTCAGGCAATGATCCAGCTGGAGATGCTGCCAAGTATTTAATATAAAAATATCCCATCAGAAGACAAGGAGGGCTGTGCCAGGAGGATATTTATCCCTGTGTACTGAGCAGGGGCAGGAGGGGCCGAGCATGGGTGGGTGGGCACAGAGCTCCAAGTTTGGAGCAGCACAGAATGCCCCACCTGCTCCTCAGCCCACCTGGCCCATCAGAGGCAGGTCAGCTGCAGCCTCAGTGCTTTTTCCACTTTTCCCAGCTGGTTCCTGATGCTCCTGCCCATGGAGCAGCCGGCTCAGGCTGTTGGGAGCATCTCCCTCTGCCCCAGCTCCTTCAGCTGCTCCTGGTGCTCCAGACCCTTCCCCAGCTCCATTCCCTTCTCCAGATACACCAAGTCCAGCTCAAGTCCTTTCAACAGCCAAGACACTTGAGGTCTCTCCTGTTGTCCAAATTTGAGCTCATTCCTCCAGGAAATACAACTGCAGGAGGGTTTTCCATGCTGGCTAATTCCCAGCCAGGCTTGTCACAATATTCATGGAAAAAGGGTGGCCAAGGGAGAGGCAAAATTTCCTTGAGAACAAACCCAAGCCCCTATTTCCAGAAACCCCGATCCCAGGAAGCACACACAGCAGGTAATTACTCGGGGATTGACAGAGCCCTGGTCATCATCCTGCTGACTGGACAAGTCTGGTGCTCCAGGAGAGCTAAACAGGAAGGGAAGGCCGATTGTTCAAGGTGTGTCACCTCCGAGCAAGGTTGGCTGGGGACAACTCCTGCCTTTTTCCACCAGCCAGCACTTTCGGGCAGCCCAGGATAAAGGGAAGCAGCACGGACAGTGTGGGAACACTGAGGGAGATCCTGGGGCAGGTGAGACCCGGAATGTTGTTTCAGTGTTTCCTTTCCTGACGTGCTCAGCTCCTGTCTGAAGATCAGGAGTGGATTGTCACCGTGACTGGTCACCCCACACCTCCCCAGTACTCCCGTGGGAAAACCGACCGGCACTGGGGCTTGGTGGGCTGGAAGAAGGAAGCTCAGAGCATTTGTAGGGTGGAGAAGGGAATTAGAATCATGGGATCATTCAGGTTGGAAAAGCCCCATAAGATCATCGAGCCCAACCATCCCCCAGCACCGCCAAGGCCACCCGTGTCCCCAAGTGCCACATCCACACGGCTGTAAAATCCCTCCAGGGATGGGGACTCCACCACTGCCCTGGGCAGCCTCTTTCCATGGAGAAATTTTTCCTGCTGTCCAATCTAAACCTCCCCTGGCACGACTTGAGGCTGTTTTCCCTCTTTTCCTCCACAGCTGCACCGTTTGGACTTGTGGAGGGACAGTGACTCCCAAGGCAGGGAAGGGAGATGGATGTGGCTCTGGCAGCATAAAGACATCAGAAACAGTGGTTGGTACTGGTTTGTACTGGTGAGTGACCCTTGTTGCTCTGGGAATAGCAGCAAGAGGGAGCTGTTATCCCCATGTGCTCTGAGAGCAGGGACTGGATACTGGGTAAGGACAGGGGTCAACAGCCAAAACACCTCTGGACTCCTGGGCCTCTGGAGATTTCCTTGGAAACAAAGGGCAGCTGAGTTTTCTCCATGGAAATCTCATGGGAAAACAGCAAAGCTCCATGACAAAGGAGTAGATCTCACTGGCTGTGCCAGCTGTACCCCCTTACTGGGATCAGGAGCAACACTGAACATTTCCCATCCTTAAAACCCCAATTCCTCTCTTCCCTCACACCTGGAAAAAGCCTTGTGCTCTCTTCTCCTGCCTCAGCCACCAAAAACAAGTCCCTAAAGCTTTAAAGGATTAGAAAATCCTCAGTGTTGGTTTTTTTAAAGACAATTTTGAAGCCTGTTTCCCCCAGGTGGTGCTCCCTGAGCCAGCACTTCCAGAAAAACCAGGAACTGGGAAGGAATGGAAGGGAGAATGTTTGTGGGTAATTACCAGCTGGTTAAATTGGTTTAATTCCACTGCAGGTTCAATCCTGCTGGGGGTTCAATTCTTCTGTCAGGCTGCAAAAGAGTTTATATTCATTTCCATACTAAAGTTTCAGATCCTTGCCCTGGGCCCTGCAAGTTTGGAAAGGAGATATTTATTCAAGTAATTACTTAAAAAAATAAAATCTAATCCTCTTGGTTGGCAGAGCTCAGGAAATGCTTTGTAAGAGGTTTTTCTTGTGCCCTGAAAACTCAACTACCTCCAGCTCCCCAGGGCAACACTTCTTGGAGCTTCTGGATCTTCAGGAGGGATTTCTGCTGGAAGCAGGTGAGGGACAGCCAAACCTCAGCTCATGGAACGGGGGAAAACACTGACCAAAAAACTGGAATTCTCATTTTTGACTTTGATTTCATCACTAGCAGGTGGCTGAAATCAGTCTGGAATATAAGCAACCTGGTCTGGTGGAAGGTGTCCCTGCCCATAGGGGAGATGAGCTTTAACATCCCTTCCAACTCAAACCATTCTAGGATTCTGTGATTCTATATTCAGAATGGGGAAAAACCAACCAAAAAACTGGAATTCTCATTTTTGACCTTGATTTCACCACTAGCAGGTGGCTGGGATCAGTCTGTAATACTTGTGTGCTCAGTTACTGTCAAAGCCCTGTTTTCCTAATGCTTTGAAATAAAGGAACCACAGCCCAAAATGAATTAAAACATACAGATATGTCCTTTTGCAAACATTCCAGCTGCTCTAGGAGCAGGGGATAAAGCAGGAAGAGAAGGAATGTGCTTGCAGATAGAGTAGGAGCAGCCATTTCTTAGCCAAGGCCTGGCTGGGAAATGGTGAAATTGCCTGCAATCCCTTTGGAATCCTCCCTGCAGCCCTGCTGGGGCGGGGGAGAGTGAGGATCCCACCTTGGAGCCTTTGGAAGAGCAGCTCCCAGCTCCCTCCTGACCTGCTGTAAAGGAGGACACTTGGGCTGGTTCCAGGTGTGTGCTGTGCTCAGCACAGATAAGGAGGTGGGAAGAGGTGCCAGGATCACCCTCTCCATGGGTATCCCCAGGAGCCTCTGGGCAGGCAGAGATGGGACAAGGGGGAATGGGTTTGATTAAGAGGATTTAGATGAATATTGGGAAGGAATTGTTCCCTGGGAGGGTGGGCAGGCCCTGGCACAGGGTGCCCAGAGAAGCTGTGGCTGCCCCTGGATCCCTGGAAGTGTCCAAGGCCAGGTTGGACAGGGCTTGGAGCAACCTGGGCTAGTGGAAGGTGTCCCTGCCCATGGCAGGGGGTGGCACTGGATGGTCTTTAAGGTCCCTTTGCACCCACACCATCCCATGATTCTATGAAACCCGGGATGAGAACCCTGCCCAGTGCACACCATCAACTTCTGGCATGAGATGCTGAAGAAACTGGAGGAATAACAGAGAGACTGGAAGAATAACATCATGAGGAAGATTTCATAGAAACTATCTTTCTTCACTGCACTTAACTCTCAGTTTGGGCATTTGTCACAATTAATGCTTCCTAGAAAATGGCTGTTTTCTGTGTGCAGCTCCGGGCTTTGAAAAAGAATCATACAGAAAGTGTATTTTGAGCTGGAGGTGTTTCCAACAGAGCCAAAGTTTGCCTCTTCCCACCCTGGGAACAGACATCCAAGGCCATGGCAGCTCCTTGGCCTGGAGTGCTGCTCCTCTTCCCAGGATCCTGCACCCACAGCACAAGGAAAGCACAGAATGAGCCCTGTGGGTCCCTTCCAACTCAGGATATCCCATGATTCGATGGAAATGTTGAACTACACTCCCACAAGGACAGGGGCATTTCCCAACAGAAATCTCTGAAGAGTTTTTGCACTACCAAATTTCTGATGGAAAATGAGAAGCTTTAAAAAAAACCCTCCACTTCCTCCCCTTCAAGATTTATGGCTGAGGGAAAGACTGTGGAGACAACACACAAGGTTCACTCACCTCATTTTCATCTGTGTCTTAAAAGAAACAAGTCCCTTATCCTCATGTTTTGTTTTTCCTACCAAGACGGTATTGTTTCCCTGCTCTGTCTTTGTGTGTTTGGAGAAGAAAATAGGGAATAAATCTTGGATACAGCTGGATGGGTCCTGGGAAGCTGGATGTAACCAAGTAACAAGGCTCCTTAGCAACAGGCTTGATGGGAGGGTTTAAAGATAGAAAGAAAAGTAGGAGCAAAGCAAACAATGGGAAAATGCCGATTCCTTCCCAGAACTCTGGAGCAAGAGACAAATCAGCTCCAGGCAGGCAAAGGTGCTTTGGTTGTTTGGTTTGTTTTTTCCTTTTTTTTAAAGCAAACAGAAATCATCACCCAGAGAGGAGGATTTTTTAAACCACTTTTACAGGTGTCATTTGTACAAATCCAAGCGTCCCTTGAAAATCTGGTTATTACAAACATACAAAGAAATGATGTTGGTGTTACAAATCAGCTACGCGACGGCAGGGGCAATTTCTCACGATTAAAAACCCCAAGGGAATAGTATTTACAGGGCCCTTCTCCCTCTTTTTATTCCTGTGTCATGAGGGAAGCAAAAAAAGCAAAGCCCCACCCCCACCCCGTTTAAAAAAAACTCCCACCAATGCACCTCATTTTTTAAAAAGTATAAAATTGGGTGAGTTTTTCCTGCTGTCACACTCTTGGCAAAGTGTAACAACTTGTGGTTTTGCTTGTTTTCACGTCACAAGTCTCTTAGAAAAACCAAAAAAATTAAGAAGAAAAAACTACATGGCAGTGTCCAATGAAAATGTGCTCCTTCTGTGCCAGAAGCCAACATCATCCCAAAAAAGTGCCTTTGAGTAAAATTAACTTTAGCAACAAATAAAAAGAAACAAAAAAAAAACCAACCACCAAAAGGACGAAAAAAATTAATCACAATCTCTAGTTAAAAGCTTCATCAAAGCCCTGACGGAGCAACCGCCCTGCAGCAAAAGGATGAGTTCTCTTACCTGCCTTCAGTCCCTGCTCGGGGGTCTCCAAGCCCTGAGATGTTCCTCCACCCCCTGACCGGAGTCTGGGATGCCAAGGAGCTCGTGCCAGCCGGGAGTTTCCCCTCCAAGTGCCTTTTATCCACAAAAAGGGGTGCCTGGGGGGCCCCACCCCGGCTGGCCTGGCTGGAAGGGTCAGTGGTGGCCGTGCTGTTTCGGGGCAGCACATCCCTGGTACAGGGAACTCTCATAGCCCTTTGATCTTGCTGGTTTGGAATCAGCAGTGAGAAAAATTCCTGGAGAGCCCCCAAAAAACACTCCCTGGCTCGGGTTGCTGCCTGAGTAAGTGCTTTCCTGGAGCCAACCTGGCCCCTGCATCTGGAAGGGGCAGGGAAAAGGGGAGAAGAGGGATCACACCAAGCTCCAGAAGTCACTGAAGCCCCAAAGGTCACCATGTAATCAGGGCACTGGTGGGTGGAATTTAGGATGGGTTTGGGGCTGTATCATTCCACTCTGGCTCCCAACCCAAAAGCTCTCATCAGAAAAACAAGGAAACACAAAACCAGGCAGTTTGGTTTGCCAAGTTGACAGAGAAAAGAAGAAAAAAAAAAACACCCAAAAACAAAACCACAAAAATCTTCCAAGATAAATACACAGCCCCCATTTTGGAAGCATCTTCAAAAAACTGGATCAACCGTTGTCAGCAGTGGCACAACCTTCCAGGAACATCTGTTGAGCTGGTGAGTTCTCGGCTCCCTTTTGAAAAGGGAACAGTTCAAGGGAAAAAAAGGAAAAAAAATATCCAGCTCCCACCACACACAGCTCCCGTTTTATCTGCGGAACAACTGGCCACAGCAATTCCCTCACAGCAGCAGGCTGGGAACCAGCAAGGAGCCCCTAATGCAGCAGGTTCCTGTTTGCTCATGGAAAGGGCTGGCAGTGGTAGCAACTGGCTAGGGAAAAGATTTCTCCCAGAAAACAGTACTTCAGGGGGATATTTAGGAAGGCTGGGACCTCTCCCTGTGGATGGAAACCGGCCACGCTCGAGCATGCTGTCGGAAGGCAACACACATCAGGAATTCCCATGGAGTCCACGGCAGTGGGATAGTGACAACACGGAGGTTTTGGCTTCCAGGGATGCAGCGGGTCTCCCAGACTCCTTGGCTAATGCTGGGGAAAGCTCCCAGATTGGGGGTTGGCTTTAAGGGGAGGTTATTGCTCCCGACTTCTCTGGCTTTTTGCCTTTCGACAGGGCAGCTGCTTGCTTCAGGAGCTCTCTGTTCTTGGCCTGGAAACAGGGAAAAGGGGTGGTGAAAGGCATGGATCATCATCAGCTCTTGGGATCCCAGAACTGCCTGGCAGGATATGCTGGTATCCTGCACACAGGTGGAAAAGGGGGTTAGATGTTGAGTTCACCTCTAACCACCTGGAAGGGGCTCTCCCATCCTGGCCCCCCAGGAAAAGATAAAGATAAAATATTAAAACCCAAAAGCCTTGTCAAAAAATGCACCATATGAAGAGTTCAAAGCACCTACAACACACAGAGAGGATTTGAGCTTTTTTTCTGGAATCAGTGAAGTTTCCAGAGCCCCAGCCAATACCAGTGGAAAACATTCAGACACCAGAGTTCAGGGCAGTCCCAGCCCAAGCTCAGCATAACATGGAAATCCCCAGGAGAGGCAGGTGGCTGGGACACACCTGCTCCTGGAGCTGATGCTCCTTTCTGCTCAGAATTGAGCCAGTTTAAGGCTGTGGGAAGGTGTCAGACAGCTTTCAGGGCAGACATCCTCTTGAAGCTACAGGGAATGCTGTTCCCAAGCAGCCGGTGTGCCCTGCCTTGGGATCTCCCACCCACCGCTGACCTCATAACCAAGGCTGTCAAGGCACACAAAATGTGTATTCCAAACTGGAGTAGAAAAAACCAACAGGCCACCCAAACTATAGGATGGGAATGGCTCTGGGCTGACCCAGGATCAGGAACAGAGCAGGGACAAGGCTCTGGCTGTCACCAGTCCCTCACACACAAACCCTCACTGGGAGAAGGAGGCACATCCAGACCTCTCCACACCACACACAGATAGTCCAGGCCTCAGCCAGGCAGAAGGATGAGCATTGTGAAGGGGATCTCACAAGTACCAGCACTCTGACAGCAGCTGGAGTGTCCAAAACCTGCCCTCCACTGGGATACTTTCCCGGAGTGTGTGGATAGAGGAGGGGCTCTTTCCTCAGGGGCAACAGAAGCCTTTTGTCTCATCCCCACCCATCTCTCATCGCTGGGGCTTTAGATCTTTATACTCAGAGTAATTAGAGGGTGCAAAGTTCATTTCTGTGTCTGATTTCTTCCCCTTTGACCTGATCCCTTTGGTGGCTCAGGCTATTCATGCTGATAATCTGCAGTGTCTCCACGCTGTGACAAAAATCCTGCTCTCCCTGTTGCCTCCAGCTCAGGGACTTCTTTATTTGGACTCGAGAGATACAGGGCTAGAGGAACTGCCAATTGTTCCTTTGTTCTCCCTGATTACTGGTCACACAAATCACGGAGAGGTAATTTAGAGGTGCAGGGAGATGACAAAGGTTCTGCAGGCTGAAGAAACAAGTTCAAACCTGATTTTGGCAATAGGTAAAGTGAGTCTGATGGTTCCTGTCTAGTCCATAATCGACACAATAGAGCACTTTACAACACATTAAGTGTGAGCCCACTTAAAGAAACCAGGATGTAAAGGGAGGTTGGGATGTAGTGCAGAGCTGGGGAGGGGCTTCCCTGGCAGTGCAGAAGGTGGAGGACAGGGCTGAGACGGATTAGCAGAGCTGTGTGTGCAGGAGGTTATGGGGTGTTGTGATCAGGAGTGTCCACAGTCACTCCCAGATAATGCACGGCTCAGCAAATTAAACAAAAAATGTGTCACCTGTAACTGCTCCATGACCTCCTTGTGTGTCTTCTCCATCTGGTTCATCTTTGCCCTCATCTGCGATTCCTGGTACTGCAGGTCGGCTTTGAGCTCCGTGATCTGTGGAGAAACCAGGAAGGAGCAATTGAGCTAGGAGAGGCACTGCCTGCCCTCGCCCCAGAGGCACCCTGCCACGGAAAACACCTCTGCAGAAGGTGTGTGAGACCAGCTGAGGTCACAGATGTGCTGGGGGAGTGCAACCACACCAGAACTGAACCACAGAGCAGCACAGAGCAGCAGGAAGAGCCAGGAGTGCAAGGAGCAGTGTGTTCACTCCCAGTCTTGCCCACACACAGGGGTCTCCAAGAGAGCGGTCAGGAAATGACCCTTTATGAAATGAGATGTCCTGGGTGGGTCCAGAAAGCCTCTTTGGCTTTGGAAAGGAGGCAGCCTGGAAACAGCCAGACATGCTCTTGCTCCCTCCAAGATAAAAAGCGAGGCTGTGTCTTTGGAGTGTGATCTGTGAGAACATGTCAGCCTGCTGGGGGGGGAATCAAGCCAAGGGCTGTACCTTCTTCTCCTTCTCCAAAATCATCTGATCCTTCTGGTGCAGCATCTTTTTTAAAGTAGCCACTTCCTCCTTCAGCTGGGCAATGATGACAAAGTGGTCGGTGCCAGGGGAGTCCAGGGCGAGGTCTGGAGAAAAGCTGCAGCAAAGAACAGGGAGAGCCTCTCAACATAACCCTCCTTCTCACTGAGGCAGGGCAACTCCCACGGATGCGTTGGAAGGAGAATAGGAATCATTTCATGATCCTTCAGGATCCTTTTTCAAACCAAACAGTTGAAGACAGCAACCAGAGAAATACCGAAACTTTATGATCCCTTTGGAACTCCCTTTGCTCACAGGCAGTCCTTGGATGCACCACAGAACTTCCCAATGAATGTAAACAAACATTGTGGCAAGGAGGGGACATGAAAGAGAAACAAATAACGCCCAAGTTCAACAAACAGAGCAAAGGGAAACAGCTAAATTCAAGTCAGCACTGTCCTCAGCAGGGAAAAGGGGTAAAAAACATGCTTGGATTTTGTATTTTGGTTCTGCCACGATAGAGCAATTTAGGGAGAAGCTTCATTACTTCAGAGCAGGAGAAACTCTCCAGGAAGACAGAGAAGGAGCTGAGCACATCACCTGTACACCACCAAGTCTCTAATCACAAGGAACCAGCTGGAAACTGATAAATCACAAACCTCCCTAGGAGACACCCAGTGACCCGGCGCAGCCACGCGCAGTCCTGTGCTGCAGGAATATTCCGGATCATAACCTGCGGCCACAGGCTCAGGGAGCTCACCCGACTTTCCCCTGCCTTCTGTTCCATTCCTAAGGCTGATTTTTATCTCCTGGTATTAAGAGGGCAATGCACTCCCAGCCACACGCACCTGAAATGGCTGTATAAAAACTGAACAGTAATAAGACAACAAAGCCTCACCTAGAAGATGACTTCAGGTCTGGCTGTTATCTGAGTCACCTGTAGCCTGTTTCTTTTATTTAAAGCCTCCAGAGTAGGTCAACACTAAGCTGCAGCAGGGTGGAGAAGGAACAGTCTGAACCCAGAATTCTGTCTCTGTTGAGGATGTTTCCACCTCTGAGCTTCCAGTCCCCCACCAAGGCAGAGAGTACCCACTGCTCACCTCACATGGGGTCTCCTCTAGGGCCTGGAAATTATCCATGTTCTAATTAAAAGCACAGGCTGCTTTGATTGGACTCGTTAGCAAGGATGTGGCAGGAGAAAGGCTCTTTCCCCCACTGTGCTGGGGATATACAGAGGGGAACTAAGCAGAGGCAGCTTCCCAGATCTGGGAGTCAGAGGATGGCCCTGAGGCACTGGGAGAGAAAGCCTGGCAGGGGAAAACTCGGGACTGAGGGGCTGCAGGAGGCAGCCCACAGTGGAAGAGCCTGGCATGCCTAAAACATGCTGGCAGCAGAGCCCACACTGAGAAGTGGCAGCACTCTGGGCATGCTGGATCCATTTTAAAACTGTTCCTGAGTAGTCTTCCCAAGTGCAGGCTGTGCAGGATGGTGGTGGGTGCTCCAGCACCTTCCTGTGTGCAAGCACATTACCAACAGCAGCTTTAATTTCCCACTCAGTGCAAATATGCTGGGGAGGAGAGAAAGGAATCAAAAAAACCCCAGCCCTCACAGAGAGAAAAAATTGTTTCCTCACTGATTCCCTCTGGCTAAAAACAATCCCTTGACACACTATTCCTTTGCCCAGGCACGCTTCCCTCCTGTCATGGTCTGGGGTGATAAAGAGTGCTGGGAGATGCTCACATTTCCCTGAGCAGTTCCAGCAGGAAAAATTCCCTACTTGGCAACTCCCGCTGCCCAGCACATCCTGGAGCACGGAAGGTGAGAGCCAGCCCTGCCACCCAGTGGGGAGAAAGGACAGGAGGGACATCAGTCTTCCACAGAGCACCCACCAGCTGGGAATGATGGCTTGGAGTTACCAGGGATCCCCTCCTGGGGGGAATAAAATATAAATAAATACCAGGCAGGTATTTTCCTGTCCAGTTGCTGCAAATGCCCCTCAAATATGTCAAGGTGCTAATTAAAGAAGCAGGGGTTTTTTTTATTCTCTCTTCTTTTGTATTTTTCTAAAGGCTGACAAGTTAGTAATGAAAGGTTCCTCTGTCTTTAATCCCATGTTAAGGAAGCAGCCTGAGACTCCAAAATTGGAAGGAAAATTGTCAAATACAAGCAGCTTCATTCCTTTCACAAACAGATTGGGAATTAAAACAACCAAACAAGAAAATAAAAGCCATTTCCTCTAGAAATAAACACAGGATCCCAGCCCCTTGGGATAGGTCAGGGTCACATGTGCTCTCCATGTTGAACAGCCTAAAATGCACGTTGCTAATTAAAGGGAATTGATGAGCTCCCGTTGTTTTCGGCAGACAGAGGACAAAAATGGAGCTGTTCCAAAGGCACCTGCCTCTCTCTGTTGACTGGAACAGAAACCAAACTGACTGCCTTAAAACTCCACACCTGTTAAATGGCTGAAATCAGGCAAAGCAAATGCCAAGCTTAAAGATTTTGCTATTCAAGTCAGACTGGTGAGAAGAGGCACAGAGCAGGCATGGAACCAGCATCCATGTGTCACCTCAGACAAAAACCACCTGGAATGCAGCAGCCAGCCCTGGGCCCCCAACACCAGGAGGATGTGGAGATGCGCCGAGGGCTGGAGCCCCTCTACTCTGAAGCCAGGTTGGGAGAGCTGGGGAGGTTCACCTGGAGAAGAGAATACTCCAGGGAGACCTGAGAGCCCCTTCCAGTGCTGAGGGGGCTCCAGGAGAGCTGGAGAGGGACTTGGGACAAGGGATGGAGGGACAGGACACACGGAATGGCTTCCCACTGCCAGAGGGCAGGTTAGATGGGACAGTGGGGAGAAACTGTTCCCTGGGAGGGTGGGCAGGCCCTGGCACAGGTTGGGCAGAGAAGCTGTGGATGCCCTTGGATCCCTGGAAGTGTCCAAGGCCAGGTTGGACGGGGCTTGGAGCAACCTGGGCTGGTGGAAGGTGTCCCTGCCCATGGCAGTGGGTGGAACAAGATGGGCTTTAATGTCCCTTCCAACCCAAACCATTCTGGGATTCCATGAAAAACATCCCTCACATACAAAACTCCATTCAGGCTAAAGGACCATCATCTGCACCTACAATACCTCCATCACCCTGAAAGCAGGTGCAGTTCAGCCAAAGTCCCAGAGCTTTAAGCCTTTTGTATGCAAATGAGAACCTTTGTTATGCAAATGAGAACCATTTTACAAACGAACTTTGCTGCCGTGCATCCTCAGGCACCGCTGCCCTCCCCCAGCCAGCAGTGCCGTCGTTGCCTCGTGTTAAAAGCCCAATTTAGCACCTTGTCTGCAGTGACAGGAGAAGGGACCGCAGCCTGTTCCTCTGCAGCGCCTGCAGTGTAAAAACACCTCGGCAGCATTTCCACAAGAGGATGGGGACACCAAAACTGCCTAAATCAGGACCAGCACAGCTCCAGAGGCTGGAGAGGAAGCCGAGGTGCTGGGCAGAGCAGGACTGAGGGGCAGTGGCAGCGCTGCAGGATTAGTAAGGCCAGGTCTGATGCAAAACGTGTTGAGAGCACTGAGGGAAAACTACTCCCCGTGCAGCAGGGCCAGAGCTGTTTGCTCCTCCCAGAGCTCACCCAGAACAAACCATTTAACACCACCCTTTACATGACTGTTGGGAATCACGCTGTCCCCACGTCACAGCCATTGGGAGCAACGACCACCCAAAACATGTAAACAAACACATACGGAGAGAATTCAGTAAAGGAATTCTTATTGTCTCCAAAAAGGAGCAGCGATTTAAGATAAGTAGACCCTGTTGGAGGCGCTGCCAAAGACCATTGAGCTCAAACATGGCCAGCTGAGGGCTGCAGCAGGTTTGGCTGGAGCCAGGTGACACTGCACAGGAAGCTGGGGCTGATCTCAGCAGGGAGGAGGTGCTGGTTGTGTCACCCCACTTCTGTCTGTGCTGCTGCTGAAACCACACTTGTGCTGCAGCAGACCCCAATGCCACCCCTGGGCTGAGCCCCAGACTCCAGGGAGCAGAGTCTTATAGGAAATAGTGTAAAAGGGGAAGGATCTGGGGGTTTACCTCACAAAAAAACTCCTCAGCAACTCCAAAAACTCATTTAATGAACCCCCATTATCATTCCACTGAAGACATGTGTCTATTTAAGGCAGCTGCAGCTTGCCTTTTCTGCAGCAAGCTGCTGGAGCTCTTTAGTTGCTAAATTTACACTCAGTTTGTTACCGGGATTCATCAAAAAAAAAAAAGTCTGTAGCATGGCCTACAGCCTTGGCAGGAGCCAGACTGACAACATCTGACATGAGAGCAAAAGGAAGGCATTTGATTGCTCCAATCCATGCTCCTGTTTTCTAAAGGAATGGCTGAGCAACCCCAGAGCACAGGACATTTTGGGTATTTTTAAGCCAGCAGGGCTGTTACACTGAGTTGTTAGAACTCAGCCCATGACTTAATGAGGAGATAAAAACATCTGGTGCTGTCCTACAGCCTCTCTAGAGGGAAAGCTGCACCAGGACTGATGGGCTGCCCCAGTTCTATCAGAGACCTGTGTCCAGTCTCTCCTGTGGCTCCACCAGCACTAAAGGCAGATGAATTCTGAACGCTGTGCTCCCAAGCTACATTTAATCCTTATATTTTTTTAACTTTCTACTCGGAAAACTGTTTAGGTGATAAATGGTCTTGTAGACCACTCTATGGGAAGCACTGCCTTGTAAAATTGCTGGAGTTCTATTTCATAGAATCCCAGAATGCTTTGGGTTGGAAGGAACCTCAAAGATGATCTGCCATGGGCAAGGGACACCTTCCACTAGACCAGGTTGCTCCCAGCCCCCACCAACCTGACCTTGAACACTTCCAGAGATGGGGCACTTGCCATGGGAGCATTTCTGACTAGGTGTCAATAGCATCTATAGGAGAGATTTGATCTGTGATCTCAGAGACATTCAAGGCAGGTGGTGATTAATTAATTACCAGTGACTTTACCAGACCCTTTGGCCCTAACTATGCTCTGGTCCGTGCTCCCAAATCCCTGCTGTTTAGAAAGAGATCCATGGAGAGGGAGAATTCCCGTGTGTGAGGCAGTTCCCAGGGAGGGAGGGAAGGAGGGAGGGGAGAAAACAACAGGTGATCTCACTTCAGGATGTCAGTGCCTTGAGCAACAGGACAATGGTGGGCCCCGAGAGCCTGCTGGGAAGCAGCCCACTGCGCCAACGTGGACGGGGCCCTCTGGATAAGGGGGCAAAGCATCTCGGGAGAGGAAGGAACGCTGAGAATCAGAGAGGAAAGGCAGGAATGAAAATATGCATGTACAAGACCACAAAAATACAAATCCACCTCAATCTCCTGTTTCTGCTACTGACTCCCATACTGCTGCACAGGCAGCTGGTGGCAACGTGACCCAGCACAAAGTGTGACAGCAGAACGGGGTTGGATACTCTCACAGAATCATGGAATGGTTTGGGCTGGAAGGGACTTTAAAGCTCAGCTCATTCCCTCCCCCTACCATGGGCAGGGACACCTTCCACTAGCCCAGGTTGCTCCAAGCCCTGTCCAACTTAGCCTTGAACACCTCCAGGGATGGAGAGTCCATGCCTTTCAAGCAAAGCTGTTTGGTTGCTGGTCCCTCCCCCAAAAGCAGGAGGGGACATGGGAGGTGGGTCTGTATCCTCCCCTGTCCTCTGAGGGTCTCCCTGCAGACCACTCTGACAGCCCCAAAGCACAAAACCTGCAGACCTCACCAGCCCCCCCTCTCCCTGTGACTGCAGAGAGAGGATGAAGGTCTGGCTGCAGTTTTCCTGACTTTTGGGGAGCTCAGCCAACAAGCAGTTTCTGCTCTAGCAGGTACAGGTGCTCAGTATTATTTTCCTCTTCAAACCTGTGTCTAAATGCCAGGCAACACTGGCCTGCCAGGTTCTAGTGCAGCCCCTCGAGGGCCCAAAGTCTGAGATCCCTGCTCTGGCATAAGAGCTTCCTGCTATTCACACAACTCTGTCTTAGATAAACTCAGCAAACAAACCCACCCACCCCCAATTTCCCCATGTAACAGGCTCACCTGTCACCATTGGCAGATATGGCATCAAACTTGGCTTTCTTCTTTGGGATTTCATTCTGAATGGAAGAGGTGGATAAGGTTTTCTGGCTAGAAAAAAAGGAGGAAACCGTATGTCAGAACCTGAATGACTTTCAGTCTAAGACAGAGAGGCAGATAAATATTCCCACCCACTTTGATCCTATTAAAACAATATTTCCCAGTGCAAGAAAGAACGATAAAAAATTCATTCCTTGAAGAGTTGCTGGAGACTAAAAATAAACAGAAAACAATGAGTCAGGCAGAGCAGCACGTGGGTGAAGAACTCCTGCTTAAAATCTGCATTTTAATCATTAAATTTTACAAATGCAACTTTGCTTTCATTGTGTGCAAGTTCAGTAAGTTGGCTCACTAAGAAGCACAAGTCTGCAGCACAGTGGGGTTTGCAAACAAGCACAGCCTGGCTTAGCCAGATCCTCCTGCACTCAGTGCCCAAACCCCTCCCCAAGGTTACCTGTTATAGTGGCTGCCACTGCTGAGCCTACTGAACTGCTCCTTCTCCTGCAGGCTGGCCCGGGAAGAGCTGCTCAGGTGTTTACACTGCTCTTTGGTCTTCTGCAGGACCCGTTTGTAAGACAATGTGCACAACCAGCACAGCAGCTTCCCATCCACCTGGAAGGGCAGACAGAAAGAAGTTTTGGGCTTTTTTTCCTGCCCACAAAGCAAATACAGAAAAGACAAGAAGAACCTTCAGGCTTAAGATCATATATGAACAAGCAGGGAGTCAAAGAGGATCCTCTGGATGGAGACCAAACTAGCAGAGGTCTGTGCTCAGGCGGCTCAGCAGGACAGAGATTATCAGTGCAGCATCCTAAATGAGCAGATGTTCATAGTCTGCAGGAAGCAGGCCTCGGGAGTACACACCTCAGGAATACACACCTCCTACAGAGCACTTATGTTGTTTAAGTCAAGGCTGTGCAGAAGCCATAGAATGGGTTTCCTGGTGGAGTTATGACACTTCCAGCCCCTCAGGCTACGGCACAAATAGCATTCCCCATCCCTCTCCCTGAGCAGCACCTCAGATTTCACTCAGAGGCCTCTGTTCCTCTTCCACCCCTTGGGACAAATTCAAGAGTTTCAGCAGGTCTGACAGAAGAGCAGAGCAGCTCAAAAAATCAAACAGTTCTAAACACAGTAAAGCGCAGCTCCAGGAAAACACTCCATAACCAAGGGTTTGGGTTGGAAGGGACCTTAAAGATCATTTTGTTCAATGCCCTGCCACAAGCAGGGACACCATCCACTAGTCCAGGTTGCTCCAAGCCCTGTCCAACCTGGCCTTGGACACTTCCAGGGATCCAGGGGCAGCCACAGCTTCTCTGCCCAACCTGTACCAGGGCCTGCCCACCCTCACAGGGAGCAATTTCTCCCCAGTATCCCAACTAACCCTGCCCTTTGGCAGTTGGAAACCATTCCCTTTTGTCCAACTGGAAATGCTGGAGAAGATGTGAAGGAGATGGACAGAGGGTCACTGTGATCAGCCCTTTCAGCCTCCTTTTCCTCAAATACTGACCTTCTTCCTGTCATCCTTCCTGTCGAAGGCACACTGCTGCTTGCACTGCTCACACGAGTGAGGGGGTCCATACTTCTTCTCCGAGTTGGTGCAGCGCTGGCACTTGTTTCCAATAAATGCTGCTATGATGTTGCAGTACTGGCAGGGCTTTGGCTTCAAGAAACAAGAACAACTGATAGAGCAGTTCCTTCTAAATACAGTAATACATTGCTACTTCCCCTTCTGCCCATAATTTCAAACTTCTATTTCCTCATATAACGCTGATCCAGGAGACATAACTCCATTTGGACCCCTGGTCTCCAGCTGAGTGTATCTATCCATGGCACCCAGACCATTTATCAAGTGCTGTGAAATCTTTAGAAAAATGTCTTAACACCCATATAGAGCCAATCAAAATCTCTATTTCACGACTTCAGACATGCAGGAAATAAAGACTTATCACTGCTTCCTGCAGCAATCTCAGTCTGTGTAAGCACACTCTTGTTTCTACTGGTATCGAACAGATCATTTCCTGGCCTTAAATGATGCAAAGCTGCTCCTTTTCTGTACGAAAAGGAGAGAAAAAGTCAAAGCTTCACGCTTGAGTGACCTGTGTTATTGATCAGTTATGCTCTTACAGCAGAGCCAGTCCATAAACTGCTCTGGGATTTCAGCAGGATAAAGACAAGAGAGATGAAAGGGAAGGAGGCTTGTGAATCACTTACTGTGCCGTAGAGCTTCACGTTCTGAGCACACTTCTTGCATATTGTGTTGGTTTTGCTGTTAAAAAAACAGAAGACAGATCATTCCACTGACACTTCCCCACAGAAAATGAAACCTCTGTGGTTAGAATCCTTGTTTGGGATTCCAGGATCCCTGGAATCCCCTCGCTCCTTCTCTGGGACTCAAAGTGCTTTTCCTAACCCCATCTGGCTGAGGATAAATTGCCAAAAAGTGGCATTACTAAGACGTGTCTTTTAATCAAGGCACCCCCAGATGACACCACTTTTTTGTCCTCACAAACACAGCATTTGATCACTGACTAATTGGGAGCAGGAGTGATTCAGCACCAGGATGGTGTTCTGGAGGATGAGGTAAAGGCAGGTGAGGATAGAAGCATATTTGTCCAACAAACACAGGGAGGAACAACCCCACACATGGTTCTGAGTTTACCAATCCTCCCTCTGACTTGTCAAAATGCAAAAAGGCAACAGCCCAGCTAAAAGAAACACAGTAGGAAAGAAATTTTGGATACTAGAAATCAGGTAAGAGGAAAACTCATGGGATGATGCACCCAGATCCTTCACTGGAAGATGCATCTGAGCATTGACCAAAAATAAAACCCAAGCAAAAGGTGCAACCCAAGGTCACTGCAGACACTGTGACTCGCTCAGCAGACTTTTGAAGGTGGCCAAAGGCCCCCCCAGGTGTCCCACAGTAACAACAAAGGCTCAGTCAGTGAAGGTGTGGAAGCATTACAGTCACCCAGGTGTGTCTGTCCCACAGGAAACATGGATTTCCCCAGTTCAGCAGGCATTTACCTTTCCTGCTGGAATTCGGTCCTGCAGTAAGTGCATTTAACAATGGGATGAGCAATCCGGCACTCCTGCAATGACACGAGTGGTCAGTGAGGTGCAGTGCTGCTCCCACTCTCCCACTCCCCAAATCCCACATCTCCTGCTGCCCTCCACTCCCAAAGACTTCCTGCCTGTACAGTCATGCTGATGGACAATGAAGGGTGACAGGGATGTGTCAGGTGAGTCAGGAGTGAATTGAGATCCACGACCAGGGCTTGTTCATGCAAGAGCAGGGTCATGGGGTGGCCCCTGCTCCTGGGGCAGGAACACACAATCCTGCCTTCGTTACTCACAGCTCTGCCCTCCACCAGCTTCCTGTGCCCCCAGTCCTGCTCTCCTCTCATCCCAGCTCTCCCACGCTCCCCCACACTCACTTCTTTGCCCCACAGATCCCAGATTACTCCAGTTCCTACCCCTTGTGCTCTGTCTCATCCCTGACCCCATTTGTCCCAAACCCAGACTGCCCCTCAAAACCCACGTCACTCCTTCAAGGTACCATCAGATCTCCCAGAAAGTGTCCCCAGATGCTCCCAAGCACCCTGGGACCCCCCAAACACCCCAGGCCTCTCCCCTTGCTAAGAGCCTTCCTCACAAACAGCCCCTCAGGTGTCCCCAGGCTTCCCTCAGCAACAGCCCCCAATATCCCCCCAACTACTACTCCAGCACCCTCCAAATACCCCCAGCACCCCCAAACTGCCATCAGTGCCCTCAGGACCTCCTGACAAGCAGCTCCCCTTAGCAATCCCTCAACATACCCCGCAGGTTCTACCCTTGTGCTCCAGCTCCTCCAAACCTCCCAAATGCTCCCAGGGCCTTACCCACTCTCCCCCACTGCCCACTCTGCAGCCACAGACCACAGGCAATCACCCCAAGCCCCCAGTCTCCATAGATATCCCAGTGTCTCCTCACAAGCAGCTCCCCAATTACCCTCAGTCCCTCTAAGAGTCCCCAGACCTCTTAAAAACACCCCCTGCCTACCCTCCCTCACTAACAGTGCTTCAGGGGTCAAGACCCCTTAGACCCCCCCAAATTCCCTCACAGACTGACCCCTCAGTCCCCTCACAAACCACCTCCCCAAATTCCAAATCCGTTTACAGACCACCGACTCCAACTCCTTCACAAACTGCCCCCCCAGTCCCCTCAGACCATCCCTCCCACTTTCCCTCACAGACTCCCCCAAGCTTTCTCACAGACAGACCACCACTCCCAATTCCCTCACAGCCTGTCCCCCCATTCCCTCACAGACCACCCCAATTCCCTGACAAACTGCCCTCGCCATCCCCTCACAGACCGCCTCAAAAACTACCACCCTGAGCCCCCTCACAGCCCCCTCCCCAATTCCCCCACAGACTGCCCCCATCAGACCCCTCATAAACTGACCACCCCAGCTCCCTCAGTGCCCCCAAACCTCC
>VWZG01010894.1:0-20245 GCA_013396735.1 Grallaria varia
AAAAAAAAAAAAGGAGAAAGTGATAAGGGATCATCTTAAGAAACACAATGTAGATAGGTTAAAATGCTGCCACCTCTAGCCTGGAATTTCTCCCTAAACTGTAAAACCTGTATCTCTTGTATATAAGGAGTAACAATGCAGTTGCTGACTGTGGGACTGACTGTATGGAACTGTGTAAGTCATTTGTCAGGCCAAATCATGAAGTATAATGAAAAACGGTGGAAGAGCTGTTGGTGAATTGTTCATGTGTTTGATGCTTGTAACTGCAAGCAGTTCTACCTTTTTGTAAATATTAAAATTGGATACTCCATATGATCTGCTAGTGCTGATACAAAAACACATGGGCCAAATTTGATGTTCTGTGGCTACAAAAAGTTTAATTCTTATTGTTGATAGATGTAAGAAGATGAAATAACATTACATAATGAGGAAGCATTTGACAAAAAATGTCTGCAGTTAGATGATCACAGCAATAACTGTTGGACAGAAAATTGTTAATGCTGTTTCTTGGGTCCTCTGTGTATTTAAAATACATAATCTAAATGTAGTTTGTTTCTAATCTAAGAAGCTATGAAATTTCCCATGATTTACCTTCTTGGGCTTTTTGGAGTTTCGTGTAAGCCGTCTGTTACTAGCCTCTGTCAAACAAGATGGAGACCAAACAGTATTAAGTTGTGGGTCTGACCTAGTGTGGACATCCTTGTGACATGCAGGATGAACTAAGTGAATACAAATAATTTAGTAAGAGTGGAAATACAGCAAGAGTGACTACAATTAATTTGATTCGGTTTCAATTACTCAGTATATAATAAAATCCTTGGGTAGTGTCATAAACTGTAAACAACCTCTATGTTTTTTTTTTTTTTATAGGATCTCCTATATAGAAGATCTAGGTCACTAGTGGATTATGAGAATGCTAATAAGGCATTGGATAAAGCAAGAGCCAAAAATAAAGATGTGCTGCAAGCTGAAACTACTCAGCAAATATGCTGTCAGAAATTTGAGAAAATTTCTGAATCGGCAAAACAAGGTATTTGGGTGGCCCTTGATGCTATGTTACTACTTAAAAATTAACAGATTTTAGTATGCTATTAATGAGAATACATTTTTGTACTGTTTTGTAAGCAGGGCTATTACTTTTTTAATGAATATTTAGTTTGGAAAGTTCAAATTACACTTTTCTTTGGCTCCTCATAGCTCCATTAGGCAGAGCAAAGTCTGGGTGCAAATTATTTGTGAACTTTTTTTTTCCTATGCATAAGCTAGGAAACAAAATGGTAACTGCTGCAGTAATGGCAGCACATCTTTTAAGGTGTTGTTGAAATTCCCCTTTTGGTTTTGTGCATTATTCTGTGAAGGCACCAGTCTGTCACAGATATGATACTACATTACAGAAGGGAGAAATAAGGAAATGAGATTTTACTGAAACTTACTGGTTTTTTTTAGGTTAATACTTCTGTGAGTTAGTAGTTGTCCAACTCATCATTTGTCCAAGGTTTAAAAACATGTTCTTTTGTTTTTATCATTTGAGGGTTGTTTGAGCCAGTAAATCTGGTTAATGATTCCTATATTTGAGACAGTGGAGAATGAGTGATCCTGTTAGCCACAAAGGTATTTGGGGAAAGCATACTGTAGTTCATTCTATTCTTAGCTTAATATATTCCCTAAAGACTTTCACATATCTGCCTTGAAAGAACAGTGCAGATGGAATAAGAGAATTAAATGTTAAAAGCACCCACATTGCAGTCTGTTTTCAAAAGAGCTTTGTGTCCACAAAAGGTTACCTAGAGGTGAGGAACTGCAATGGTGATTTGCTTTCATCCACTGTGTAGCAGTATTTTTTGAGCCTGGAATGTACTGAGATTAAACCTGGGTTTTTTCTTTTTGCCTTCTCTTACCCTTTACCTCTTCCATCCTGAAGAGAAGTCTGTTAACAGCTGAGACCACTAGCAAGGACACTGTTAATGAGTCCATTTTTATTTTCTATAGAATTGATAGACTTTAAGACAAGAAGAGTTGCAGCATTCAGAAAAAATCTGGTGGAACTAGCAGAACTGGAATTAAAGCATGCTAAGGTAATTGGGGAGGTTTTTTTGGCCTATATTTCAACTGATTTTGAATATCATATGGTCGATTAACCAAAATGGCTACATTTGTTGTGTTATACGCACTTCACCTTCAGGAAGGGGAGTTTGAATTTAAGTATCATCCAGCAAGGTGAACTTTCTTGAATAACAAACAGAGAAAACAAAAAAATATAGGTGAAGTATCTCTCAGAGATTGGTATGGTTGAGGTGTGTTTGGAAAACGCATCTCTTGGAAGACAATTTTGGCTTCAGCTTTATGTTTCTTTAGCTGATGCTTATAGCCGCAGAGTTTGAAAACCTGCCTGTTTTTTAAACCTCATATCACTATTTTATTATGGGATGGGAAGCGGTTTCTTCTGTTACCCAGATGTTGGGACTTGATCTATAGGATAGGTTAACTATTAAGCATGAGATCACACAGGCATGTCTGAAGTCAGATCAGTATGATTACTATGCTTTTTGAACCTTTTTGCCTTTAAAGTGTTAACCAAAGAGGAACATTGCAGATGGCATTTTCAGGAAAACAGATTTTTGCAGGAAAAAACCTTCAAGGGGCTTGTGCTGTCCTTAAGTTTCACAATCTCTTTGATTCTTTTAATCCATATGAAATAAATGTTTTTGTTTCAAATGGGTTAGCTGCTCTGATTTCATGGACAAGTACAACGGTCTCTTACCTGAACAGTCCTATACCAGAAGGCAGTTTTCTTTTAAAACCTAACTGCATTGGTTATGAAGCTGTGAATTAACTCAGAACATATCTGTTAACAGGACTAGGTAAGAGGTGTATTGCTGCTTTACACTCTTTTCCGTAGTGCTGCTGGTGTCATTCTTCATTCTGCCAAACCTTTTGTTTGTAAAGCTAGTGTACTGTCAAAAGGGGTGTTTGGGACACTTTTTAAATCTTTGTAGGTATAAGTTCAGCTTACTGGGATGTTTAGCTGGCAAAGCAATCAATAAGATATGGAACATTGGGTACATTTTTCAGATAAACAGTGCTTGAAGTAGTCCTAACAGTCATACTTGCAGTAGTTTTTATTGTTTTGCCATATCATGCTTTAGTAAGAGAATGAATCCACAGTGCTTTTGTTCTGCTCCAGTCATTGATTATCATCTCTTGTAGCTGACCCTTGCTGAAGTCACCATATGCCTTGGAGTAGAATGCTTAAACAATGTCTCTGTTCTCTAAAGTATCCTTAAAGAATCATTTCTATTAACTATGCAAGTCTCAATCTTATATTAATATTCTCTTGAGTTTTGACAGCTAATAACTGCAGAAGGCAGTGGGAAGCATGCTTGATTTCTGTAGCTTTCAACATACTTGATACATGCTTGGTGTCCTCAGTTTACATGGAAGAGCTTGAAGTGTTTTAGCTGTTGTCACCACAGCTTGTGTTTAAGACATAGTTCTTCAGATAGTCTGTGACTTACCTTGTCTTAGTGAATATTCTAACAAGGACTGTATAAAGCTGTAATAGAGCTTTGAATTGTAGTTCTTTTCTGAAGGTGAATTATTTGCTGACCCTTTTCACGTACTTCATCATGGAGCACAACATTCACTAGACAGCTTTGAGTATTTAAAGCTTTACAATATAAACCATCATTTTGACTAAGGGTGACAATTCTTGAAATATTAACAAATATAGTGACCTGTTGAAGGAAAGGATATTTCATTTCTCGTAAGGCTTGAAAGTTCTCTTTTTTTTTCAAAGCCAGTGTTTAATATTTAAAACAACCTAAGCTACTACAGATGGATCAGTTTGGTTGCTGTTTTTATTTCTGTGGATTCTGAGTTAGATTATTACAGAATTTACAAGGGCAATAGATCATATTTTTCAGTATTATATAAGGGGAAATGCTCTTACTAATGCTATAAGCAGCATATTTTAAGATAGTCTTATGGATAGGTGTTATTAGTTTGTACGGAGTATTGAAGGATGAAATGGTTTGATAGACACTTTCTGAGTTAATTCCATGAAAGGAAGAAAGAAGATATTAAAAGACTTGTTGTTTGGGGGTTGGGTTTTTTTTTTTTTTTTTTTTTTTGAGCTGTGACAAATGTAAAGGAAGCAAAACAGCATTCCCAAAATTACAGGCCATTTCNATTGTGCCCTGACGTGTGTTAGGGGAATATGAATGCAATGCAAGTAATAAACAATGCTCTTATTTCAGGGATGCTAGGTAGCCGTGGTTTTGACTGAGTTAAGATAGGCTTCCTCTATACACCTAATTCCTCTTGCAGTACAGCCAAAAGAGGACTAGTAGAAGCAAAAAAAAAAAAAAAAAGCCCTACTTTTTTAATGTAGGCAATGAATTATTTAAGTCAGATGAAAAGCTTCTGCTTTTTGGTTCTGGACAAAATGCTTTGCCTGATGCTGTAGCAGTCCCTGTCATCTTCTGCACCTACTGGAGGCAGACATGTGAAGTTCTAGCAGCAACAAAATGGCTATTGCTTGGTCAATAGTGTGTGGATCACAGCACTTGCAAACTTTGCAACAGGACCTGTTATCCAGGTTTAAGTGTTTCTTCCACCAAAAGCACTAAGTGGGGAGGATGTCTAGGAACAACAGATACCACTGCTGCAGACTTTTGCTAGAAGTCTTCTGTTGGGGTTTTTCTTTTTCTGTAATGAGTGCGTCCAGACTAGATGTCATGTAGATGCGTGTCTCTGCATCAGTCTAGCCATGTCTTCTGAACTTGGAGCTTCCTGGCACAAAAGACAAGGAGGTGAAATACAATGCAGCAGTGGGTGCTGGAACTCTTCTGACCAGGCTGTCTTTCAGAGGAATTGAGCCGCAATGAAGGCTACTGCATGACTTCCTGTTTAAAGTTATTTGCTCTGTGTGGAAAGAAAAACACAAATACCAACACAGAGGTTGCTGCACTGAAGAACAGTATCAAGAGAAGGTTCTGAAGAACGGCCCGCATTTTGTGAGCTATATCTGTGTAGCTCTAGAAGTCTGGAGGGTGACAGGGAAATAAACTTCTAGCAAATAAAGGACACACTATACAAATACTAAGTGAACACTCTCTGCCCAGTGATATTTATACTACTTCCCTATAAAATACTTCTTTTAATCTGCTGATATCCTGTTCCTTTCCTGATTGCAAGTCAGGACTTTTGAAAAAGCTAAAAATCAGACTGTGGGTTGAGATTGCTTTAAGTTGATGAAAGTCCAAAGTCCTCCCAGGAAGTACGATGATGCATGACTATTCTTTTCCCGTATGTTGGCTCAATAATGTGTGCAGCTGCATAGTAAGAAGGAGCATGAAGTTGCTTTGGCTTTTTCTAAGCTTTAATTTCAGTCTTGTTTTCACAGCATCCCTTGTACACACAGGTTTGGCTGGGAGGGTCTAGCAGTAAAAGAATGCTGCCTTTTGAGTAGCAGCATGTACCCTAGATTTACTTAGAATCGCTGCCAAACTGCAGCTTTAGATTCTCCTTGGTCTCTGACCTATACTAAACAGATTGATTGTTCTTTTTGTCCTACCATTTTGGCTGATTATCCCCATCAGTAGTGCTTCTGTTTTGCTAGCACTATTTTTCTTCTTGACTTCATGCAGCTGAATCAGATGTGAGACCTGATTAAATGTTTGGCCATTTTAGTGCAAAATCTGTATTGGTGTACTATTTAGTATTTTAAACAGTTGGATTTTGAGGTGTCCCTGTTTTAGAGTGCATGTTTAAGAAAGGAGGTTTAATAGCTGGTGAAACTGCTAAGGTTACAATCGTATACTTAGAGCATTTGTAGTCTTGGCTGTACTTTTAGTCTTTTAACATATGAATTGTAGCTGAGTAAGATAGCCACTTCCTTCAAATCAAAATGAATAAAGACCCAGAAACATATGTTCTGCACAAATATATACTCTCTTGCCTCTGTGATTTTTTTGGAAAAAGAATTTCTTGTGCTACTGGCAACAGATGTCTGTTTGGAACTGACAGAAGAAGGAAGTAGGCAAAATGCAGTGCTAAGGGATTTGATGAAATGTTTTGTCAGTAATTCTTTCTTTCCTGAAAAGGATGTTTCTGTCACTGTGGTTCTGCCAATAATTTTAATATCTACAGCTTAGGAGTCTGAGCTGGCAAGAAACACTTTTCTGAATCTGAATGTATAGTGATTTCTTGAGCTGTGCTGATATGAGTCAAGTATGTAAGATAATGCAGTCAGAAAAGATAATGGCTTAAAGCCTCTATTGGCCTTGATCTATTATAATTTAAATCATGTGGTTCTTGTGAACTTTGAGTTCGATCAACTGAAAATGAATGATATGCCTACTTGGAAAATTTTCATAGTCTGGCTGGCTGAATCTGGAAATGACTGATGTGTAAAGGACGTTGTCAAGGTTTAACCCCTGCTGGCAACTAAAAATCAGAAGAGTAAAAGTGAGAAAACTTGAGGGCCCCGTCACATGTAATGGTTACTTGGGAAGACAACATTATGAATGCCCCCCTCTTTATCTACTCAGCATGATGTCATATGGTATGGAATATCCCTTTGGTCAGTTGGGGTCAGCTGTCCCTACTGTGTCCCCTCCCTGCTCCCACCTTTCCAGCATGGCAGTGCAAGAAGCAGAAAAAGCTGCTTGGCAATAACAATATCATCTCAATATTATCAACACTGTTTTCAGCACAAATGCAAACCACATCCCCATATTAGCCACTGTGAAGAAAATTAACTACCCCAGCCCAAACCAGTACAGATTTCTTGATGCTGTAGATTTAGAGTGCTACATAATGGCCTGTGAATGGCAAATATACTTCACGCTGCTGGGAGAACATGGCCAAAAGACTCCTGTCACACTTGTGTTATAGGTAAGGTGTGCGGGTCACAAGTATGCTTCAGACTGAAGTATTCCATCTGAAGACTTCAGAATGAAGTATTCATTTTCATTCATTAGTTCATTGCAGTCAATAATCAGCTTCTCAGTAACAGAGACCTTAGATTTATGAATCCTGTACACCACAAAGACAGGTCATCAAGTCTCCATGTATCTCAGTTATTTAGAACTTGTTCATATCACAGAATTACAAGCCTTCTAAAAATAGCTTGTGACTGTCCTCTGCCAATATAGGCATAAAAAGACAAAAAACTGTTGAAGATGTAACTGAAATCACTGCCTTCTGGACAAGACTGAGAAGGATTCAGTAGACATAACTGGGACTCTTCTGCTTTGAAGGTTTTAAATCAGTTAATTGCTTAATCTGGATTATAAGAACCTTAATGGGGGATAGAATTATAATTTCTTACCTTTTTGGGCTGAGTGATGTGTCCTGCTTATCTATCATAGGTCACCTGGAATGCTTTTAACTGAAAAATTATTTTACAAATTCTTTAGTATTTCTGTGGACTGCTTATGAAGGGCTTGCAAATTACAGCCATTTACATGCTTTTGTCTGTCTGAAGTTTTCTTTACATGTTTCTTTTTGGATCCAAATAGTTTTTTAGAAGTAAGCAATTTTTTCCCATACTCATGGCATTCAGACTGCTTTGTTTTCTGCATTTTACCTGAAACCTGATAGGAATTACTCTTAATATTGCCCACAGTCTTAACATTTTTTCTTACACAGAGATTTCAGATTTGGGAGCAAATCTAGTACAGCTATTTCATAGTGAATAGCCAGTAGTTTAAAATTATCTAAGCATAAATGAATGCGCAAAACAATGTAAATATTGTGAATACTGAGTTGTGTTGGTGGGGTTTTTTCTGCAAAGTAAATCCTGGCTTGTCAGTCGCATTTGCTTTAATTCACAAAGGTGTCAGTTCTGTAAATTCATTCAGATACCTGAAAGTCACTGTGTTTGTGGTAGAGTCAGAACGCTTTAAATAATATTTAAAACTGTGTTTGGAAAGAAGGGGAGAGCTTGGCTTAGAGTTAAGGTGAGTTAATGTTCTGATAATCACTTCTGTAGCTCCAGCTGTAATGGCTAAACTCAACTTTGATGGCTAAATCACCTGGCTACCTATGTAAATCAGTCTTCTGTCTTTCAGCCAAGGCCTGTCCTTGAACAGAGCTCTGAGGTTGGATGGTTGCTGTAATCGATGAGATTCTGAGTGCCATGAAGTGTTCAATACTTGTTGATAAATGCAGTATTCAGTGTAATGTATGAATACTTACACTTTGGGAATCGTATTGCAGTCACAGAGTAATGGTACTGCTATATAAAAAATTTAAAACTTTGCAACTGTGAACTTCATTGTTAAGAGAGTGCTCTGCAGTGAAGAGTTTTTGTGACTAGACCAGATCTTTAGGAAGAAACATGGAAAGGGTACTAAATGCTTATGTTCGAATCTCAGCTTGGCTCCATTTAGTTCCATGACACAATATTCCTACATTCAAAAAACTCATTTAAGATAAAAGTTACTTACACAAGTATTTTTCCATACTATTAAAACCTGTCTGTTCTGCTTTAGTGGTTGTATTGCTATTTAAAAAACATCTGTCACAAGCGTAAAAGAAAGAAGAGAAATGTGGTGATATTTTTCTTTGTTTTTACAGGGCAATTTACAGCTTCTGCAGAGCTGCCTGGCAGTGTTAAACGGTGATACATAAGCTACGCTCCGTCCTCCCACTAACAAGGGCTGCCCTCCTCTGGATTTTGTTTTCGTGACTTTAAATAGGCATTTACAGTTCTCTGGAGAATACATTTGACAAAGTGCACATAAGCAAGCTTCTTCTTTCAAAAGAATTAGAACAAAAACCTGAAAGTAGCTCCAGACTATGTGAACAGCATACTTGTTATACATACATATTCATGTTTATTTAATCATTATATGCTTTCATTGTTCAGAAAACAAATGCTCGGGTTTTGTGAAAATAGCCAATATAATCACATTCATGTTATGAATACTATGATACGGCTGCAATCTTATTTACCTTTGTAAGTAATTTCTGAAGTTCACCATTTGAAGCACATTGTTCAAATGGCCTAAATATTACCATTAGATATTTGAATATTGTTACTATAATGACATTGTATACACTGTCTTAGTTTTTTTCCCCATGTACTGATTATCAAAAAACTTATCTTTTTTTCAAATTGTGAACATTTCTTAGAAATTTTGGAGAACTTTGTGTAACCTTTATACCTATGATTTAAAAGGAAAAGCAGATGCATTAGTATGTTTGCCTTAACTTGTAGACTAATCCAATTGTAAAATAAACCATGAAATCAATGATTTTTCTAAAATTATGCAGACATTGTATCATCTGTTAGCTTAATATTTTCTAGTAAATTAGATTTTTTTTTCTCTACTCATCATGTAAAAACCATTAACTAAGTATTGGATTGGTCTGACACTACTCACCTGGTACTTTTTCACTTGCATTCTCAGGTTTTATCTGTTTGTCTGTGACTTTACTATCTGGTGTACTTAAATTGTTCTGAGCTTGGTGCCTGACTCTGCAATTTCTTTGGCAGAAATACTTTATAGAGAACTTCTTGGGGATTTCTTTCCAGAAAGGGGAAATAAAGTAGCAGAAGGGAGTTCAGAAAGTGCATGAAATATCTGTGAAAGGTAATACTGCCCCAGTGTGATGCAGATAAGTTTTGCTTCAGAAGAAAAAGGTGAAGGTATTCCCTTGAAGGAATGTGTGAAAAGGATCTCACTCTGCTAACTGGACTTAGAACTATGAATCCAGTTTTATTAGTTTGTGCATTGATTTGTGTCTCTTACTTGAACCACAAATCTTTTCCAAGAGGTGCTGTTCTGTTGTGTAATTCCAGGATGTTGTAAAGTTAGGCTTTACTTGATGATTGCTCTTCACAGTGGGATTGCTGCTTTGTTTGGGTTTGTAGGCCTCAAGTAGAGCAGCAGAATTTTGGGTGAATGGTATGTTTGCAAGTGCAGATCAGTGTCAGTGTCTGTGATCACAAATGCCTGGTACTGCCACACAGAGGTGTGAGGTTTGTTTTGTTGGTGTGGGGTTTTTCGGTGTGTGTGGTTGTTTTTTTGTTTTTGGTTGTTTTTTTTTTTTGTTTGTTTGTTTTGTTTTGTTTGTGTTTTTTTTGGTTTTTTTGTGTGGTTTTCCTTTTTCCCCAAACAGGGGGAATTGCACAGTGTAGTATACTTCCCCTGCTGCCCTGCACATCAGAACACGGCAGGGTTTGCGTTGTGCGTTGATTCGTGTACGCGTCCCCTCAGGCTTCCATGGCCAGTGCCCAGTGGCTCTTGGCAGCTCATCTAGTACGGAGAACTCCCAGCAATGCCTACTGCACCAATACTGTGCTGTCCATCTTCCAGACATAACAGGTATAATTCCTAAGGAACTCGTCTATAGACTATAAGGGACAAAGATGACAATGTATATACACTTTACAAAATTGTACATATTTTAAGTAGGATGTGGGAACAGTTTTTAGATTAGTCTTCGCTGTTCAGTGTTAACTAGCTCATTAAATTTTTTTCAATCCTCTTGGTATTGAGTGTGTCTCTTCAGACTCCAATCCTGGCTCGTTAAGTCTGGAACAAAGTGCTTTCAAACGTGACCCGAGGACTTGCAACCCCAAGGAGCAGAGGGAGAAGACTCGCCGCATCGGTGCCCACCTTGTCACCGCGAGGCTGCCCCAGAGCCGGCGGGGCGGGGCGGGGCCGAGCCGTGCCAAACCGGGCCGGGCCGGGCCGGGCCGAGGCGGCGGGGGCGGGGCCGGGCGGGGCTCGGCCCCCGGAAGCCGCTGGGAGGCCCGGAAGGGGCGGGGCCGGGCCTGGCAGTGCAGCGAGGCTGCGGCCGTGTCGCCATGAGCCGCCTGCGGGAGGAGGACGATCCGTACGTGGTGGAGGAGCCCAGCGACGAGGAGCGAGCGCTCAGCAGGTGCGGGCGAGCCCGGCGCGCCTGGAGCTGCCGGTCGCGGCGTGGGCTCGGCCCGGCGGCGGGACCCGCTCTCTCGGGCGCCTCCTGGCGCGGTGGTGAGGCGAGGCCGGGGCGCACTCCTGGCCCTGGGCAGCCCGCGGGCTGCAGGAGCTTCGCGATTTCCTTCCCCGAGACCGGCGTGTTTGCCTTTCTGACCACACCAGTGCCTGTGTGTTAAACAGCCCTGCACGGAGCTGCAGAGGCTTAGTGGCAGGCTGGAGTTTCAATATCATAAAGCTAATAAAGTGTTTTAATAAGTACGTTCCCCATAAATATACGAGTAAGTGCATCCCAGTGCACCCACACCATTCAGGTGTTCGTTCTCCGAGTCACTGTGCCCACGTTCTCAGCTGGTAGTAACGGTTAGGTGTGTAACGCTTCAATGTTTGCAGCTCGGAGGATGAGGTGGATGTGCTCCTACATGGCACTCCTGACCAGAAGCGGAAGCTGATACGGGAGTGCCTGACTGGGGAGAGCGAGTCGTCCAGTGAGGATGAGTTCCAAAAGGAGATGGAAGCAGAACTGAACACCACCATGAAAACTATGGAAGGCAAATGGATATCACCAGAAATGGGTAAATCACACTTGACATCTGCTTGCCTGTGAAATCGTGAGTTAAATGGTGTGAAGTTAATGTATTCTCCTGGCTGGGGAGGCTGTGTGTGCAGTAACAGCTGAGTTTTATGAGGCCAAGTAAAAAATTTTGAAATGGCTGATTGTGCCTGCAGAAGTGGTCACAAGGTGCTCTTTCAGTGAATGCGTTTGTTTAATTTTTTTTTAATACTTCAATTTTGGTGTTTTGGAACTTCTGATTACCTACTTTCATGTGATTTCTTTTTGTTGGATCAGCCCCCTGTTTTCCAATATTTCTTTAGGGCCTTCCATGTGTGTTTAGAAGTCTCTTGGGCAGGTAGCGGACTCTTGTACTTTGTCTAGTGGGTCTGGGTGGCTGTCAAGTTTTGGAACCCCTATGGTATATTGAATTGGTCAGGGGGAAAAGTCAGAAAAAATATTAATTGCTTCTTCTTTTACCTGCTCATAGCTGTAAAACTGTTGAAGATATTTGTGTTTTGGAATTTGTATTCTATGGATTCAAGAGACGGGTGCTTTGGCATTTGAGTAGCATATGTTCTTTTTATTTATTACAGAACACCTAGTGAAGTGTTCTTAATGTCATGGTGAATCAATGTAGTATTCACTTCAACCTAGGGACTTCACTCTGCATTCAGTGGGTTTATTAGTTTTATCTATGTTAGTGGCCAAATCTGTTCTTTACGTTTGGTTGTGCAGTTAAAAATATGTAGCAGTATTTAGATGACCACATCCATACAGCACTGAATAGGAATTTTTTTTCAGACTGGCTGTGCTGCATGTGTTTGGCAGTTCATCTAGGTATTTTTTGAACTTTTGTGGCTCTGAAATTTTGGGGGACTTTTTAGTGAATTTTTATTGTAATCAAAGTCTGTTAAATTATGTGCTACATCTATATTTCTTTCACACAAGTGAAGATTTGTGGAGTAACTTGTGTGTATTACATAGGGTGGAGATAGACATATTTGTTGGGGTGCCCTCTGTGCCTAAAGGGAGTGTACCTCGGAAGAAATTCTCCTTTAAACCTTCCTGAGGTTCATCATGGAGGGAGCAGCTTTGCTCAGAGAGAACTCCTGTAAATTAAATAACAAGTGATGTGGATGATCAGGATGTGGGAATAAATTGGGACAGCTGTTACTTAACATGCCCAGATAGAGCAGAGCACTCTGGATAGAGTAACTTGAAAGGGAAGGTTTGTTCTGGGCTTTATATTTACTGTCATTTTGTTGGGATGTTTCTGCCACTTCTCTCTAATTTCACCCATAGGTACTTCTTCAAGTACTGGACCTGCTACCACTTCAAAATACTATGATGATATTTACTTTGATTCTGATTCAGAGGATGAAGATAAAATAGGTAAATGACAGAGGAGAGAGGAGGGCATCTTTATGGTACTGCTCACTCTCTCTCAGATCCTCTAGAAATCCTCTTAGGGGGTTGAGCAGCTGTTCATGAAGGCAGCCTTTTGTGGCGAATTACCAGCCTGTATCATCTCGGTGTGGGTCCTGCAACTTGTATGATGTATCCCAGTGTGTGTGAGGTGTGTTAATGCTTTGAGGTCATGCATTTGGAGGACAGAAGAGCTAGACCTTTAAGTTTCAGTTCAGATTTATTGTGAGGATGGAAAAGGAAAATTGAAAAATTGGTATTTTGATAATTTAAGTAGAGAATCATCATATGCCTGATGGATGTAACACATTCTTGCACAAATCTTTCCAGATACACAGGATGTCCGGAAAAACAGGAAACATCAGCAACGTCGGATTCTTTCCAATGATGAACTGCTGTATGACCCAGAAGAAGACAATAGAGACCAAGAATGGGTAGACTCACAGAGGAGAGGGTAAGAGACTATAAATACTTGAAGTGTAGGATGCTTAACATCAACTGAGAATTTTAAATGAAAATGGTGAATGTAGAGAAAAAGCCAATGCTGTCAAGTCCATGCAGTGAAACTATATTTTATTTATAACTTAGAGCATATGAAACTAAAAAGCCTGTGAAATGTTTTAGCTGTACAGAATGAAAGTTTAGTCTTCAAAACTGCACAAAACTTGCAATATTTAAAGTCAGTATTTTCGATTTCTGTAAACCACTTTTGTCTGTAGATCTCATCTAAAGAACCGTGCTGTGAATTAAAAGTTGCAAGATAATTTGATTGTTATTTAATATCTGTTCCTGCTAAATACTGTATTCTAGTTTTGGAAAACTTTGAATTTAACAAGCCACAAAATGTTTGGATAAAAAAGGAACAGCACAAAGCTGTTTTACTGAGGGTTTTTTGAAGGGTGAAGTAGAAAAATGGTTGTTGCAGCTGAAGCTAAATTCTCCATGTAAATCTGTTAAATAAGATAATATTAATGTATGTTGCCTCCAGAGATTGCCCTTGATACCTCCCTTATCAGAGGAGAGGTTTATTAGGCACAGATTGTGATGCCAGATGTATTTGTTTCACCAAATGAAAATTCTATGTACAAAGAAATGAAACGATACTAGTGTGTTCCTTTTTTTATTTATGTGCTTGAAAAAGGTGTCCAGAAGGAGCCAAATATTAATTTGTGTATTTTTAACATAAAAAAGGTTTGGCAATTGAATTGATATGACCAACAGCAAGGGCATGTAATTCACTTTTTGTCTCTCCTTCCTCCTTTCTTGGATTGGTAGGTACCGTAACCAAAGAAGAGCGCCACAGCAGCAGCAGGCAAAACCTGCAGCTGTTCCAAACAGTGATGCCGTTTTGAATTGCCCTGCTTGCATGACAACATTATGCCTGGACTGCCAGAGGTAACTAGTAAGCAATAAGGCATCTTTCTGTAATGTCTTTTTTCAGTCAGTAGTATTTTTAGTGTATTCAGTTTGATCAGTTGATTTTACCAATTCTGTCTTGCAATGTGGTGCTAATAAAGAGAAGCTAAGTGTGAATCAGATTTAGGGTTGGATGCTGGTTTGTAAGAATGATGATCAGTTTAACCTGCAATGTGGAGATGTGGGAGAATAAGGTAGAACTTTACCACAGTGGCGAATGTAAACTTTTCCAAAAAATAATAATCATGGAGACTAAACAAGTACAGGCAGATTGATTTTTTTTTTTCTAAAGGTACATTTTTGTATCTTTTGGTTTTTGTCTTGATGTTTAGAGGCATAGAACTATTCTAGGTTATTTTTGTGTAGAAGTGCCTTGTTAAAGGAGGATTAAGCAAAATCAAGATGGTGCATTCTTACTTGGTTTGAGTCTTAGCAATTGTGGGTTTAAGTGTAGTTACATTTAAAAGTGCCAGGGAAGTCTTTCGGTGAAAATCCGTAGTGTGTTTTCTGCTCTCCAGTATCTGACTTCATTGCAGATCTAGTTAGTGCTGCTAACCTGTGCTAAGGAGAGGACTCTTGAACTGGGAGTAAAAGAAGAAAGAAATCTTGTGAAATGAGGAAGAAACTACCTGTCATTTATTGAGTATTTTTGATGATTGCGAATGAAATTCCACAACAGCCTAAAATTCATCTAAGTGTACTGGGTACTGTTTTTCTCTGTCTTTGCTTTGCTGGCACTGGTACTGCTTGATCCTGTTCTATAGTTAAGTATTTCAGTTTGCTGAGCTGATAGAAAACTCTCAATTTTTATTGCCAAACAGGTCTTTCCTGGGTTTAATCAAGTGAAATAGCTCAGCACAGCGTTATACAAACAGTAAAGCCAGAAGAAGTCAAGACATGACTTCTGCAGCCACTGATCTAGGCTGCTGTAAAACTGCAGCTGAGGGAAATTTTGTTAAATTGAAGAAGAGCCCTGAATTTTGCTACTTACTCCAGATACACAGTTGTTAAGACTGATGACAGCTGAAAACACATTTTGTGTTTTAAATTATGTGTTAATGCTTATTATTTATAAAGAAGGAATTTCAGGCTTGCAAGACATTTTAGGATGTCAGTGCCACTAGCTGAGTCATTTGCACTTCTGATCTTTTACCTGTTACTGGCTGTATGTAGCAATGCATAATTCTGCAGTACCAATACCACTGTACTCCCGGGTGGTTATTTCAGCAACAGCCAGCATTTTTTTTAATGCCTTAAAAATGTAACAGATGGCTATAATTCTGTGATTTTATTATTTTTGTAGTTGTGACTTTTGTTTATAAAACTTCTATTTGGCTTTCAGCCCTTTGGCATGGTACTTCATATTTTTAATCCCATTTTCAGAGATGGTAACAGATTTCTTGGAAGCAGAGTTGTATAAATGGTATGACTTCCATTTTCTCCCCTTCTCCATAGACACGAATCTTACAAAACACAGTACAGAGCAATGTTTGTGATGAACTGCGTTGTTAACAAAGAGGAAATACTGAAATACAGAAAGAAGGTAAAGAGAAGACATAAGAAAATGAAGCACAGCGAAGAAACTAGCTCTATACAGTCAAATCAAGAAGAGGAGGAAGTATATCATCCAGTATTGTGCACTGAATGTGAAACTGAAGTGGCAGTAATGGATAAAGATGAAGTTTTTCACTTCTTCAATGTTCTAGCCAGTCACTCCTAATGTGCAAATACAGGGGGGAAAAATACTGCACTGTTTTAAGAGTGTGGGAAGTGTCAGAAATGCAGGCATGTTAGCCTTTTTAAAATGTGATCTTGCAAATGTACATTTTGATCTGAGAACTTTATAATGGTGGGGCATTTTTGAAAGGAGTACAGTTAACTGTGTGCATTTGAGAGTGATATTCTTTTCCACTGTTAGGCGGTTGCATCACTGGGGATTTAAAGTGTTGTAAATATTATGTAAGATCTGTGTATTACTATAATTCCCTGTATATATACTATCCATTATCTCAGTATGTATTAGAACTGCTCCTTGGAATAAATACTGTATAGTAACTGCTTCTCCATTGCTGCATTGGTCATGTTCACGGCATGGGATGAACAACTCTCAGGCAGGATGTTTGGTGTCCTTAGGCTGGTTTCTCGGTAGATTTGCACACAGGTAGGTTTGTGTTCTGTTTTAACCCCAGCTGGCAACTAAGCCACACAACTACTTGCTCACTCCTCCCACTCCATCCCCAGTGGGAAGGAGAATTTTGAAAAAAAGGCAAACCTTATGTGTTGAGATAAGAACAATTTAATAACGGAAACATAATAAAATATATAACATAATCATATATCATCATATATGATGATTATAATAGTAAGAAGAGGGAGAGAGAAAGTGAGTGATGCACAACTGTGTGGCCAGGTTTTGGTAGCAGGAGATGTTACAGGGGTGTCTTCTGTGAGAAGTGTCTAGAAAATTCCTCCATGTCTGACAGCCAATGCCAGCTGGCTCCAGGACAGACCCACTGCTGGTCAAGGCTGGGCCAGTCAGAAATGGTGGTAACACCTCTGATGACATGTAGGAAGGAGAAAAATTTAATGCGCAGAAATAATTGCAGCAAGAGAAGAGCAGACGTGTGAGCGGAACAGCTGCAGTCCGTGGTGCAGACCAGGGTGAGGCAGGACATGCCCGTGGAGGTCCACAGTGGTGCCGAGATCCACCTGCAGCCCGTGGAGGAGACTCACAGTGGAGCAGGTGGATGTGCAAAGGAGACCCCGTGGGAGGCCAGTGTTGGAGCAGGGTCCTGGCAGGGACCTGCTGACCCATGGAGGGAGGAGCCCACACTGGAGCAGGTTTTCCTTGTAGGACTTGTCACTCTGTGTGGGACCCTGCTGGAGCAAACTGTGCCTGAAGGACTGCACCCTGTGGAAAAGGGACCCACGTTGTAGCAGTTTGTGGAGAACTGTTGCTTTTGGGATGGAATCAGGCTGGAGCAAGGGCAGGACTCCTCTCTGAACAGCAGCAGGAATGTGTGATGAACTGACCATAACCCCATTCCCCGTCTCCCTGCACCTCTGGGGGAGAGGAGGTAGAGCCAAGAACAGGAGGGGTGGGGGGAAGGTGTTTTTAAGATCTATTTTACTTCTCATGATCCTGCTTTGATTTTCTTAGTAATAAATCAGTATCTCCAAAGTTCAGTCTGTTTTGCCTGTGACAATAATCAGTGAGTGATCTCTCCTGGTCCTTAACTCATGAACCTTTTGCTATGTTTTCTCTCCTGTCCACTTGCGGAGGGAAGTGATAGAGCAGCTTTGGTGGGTGCCTGGCATCCAGCCAGGGTCAGCCCACCACAACAAAACTCACCACCTGCTGCTAAGTGTAACCCAGCTTGTCCCTGAACAGTGATCAACCCCCTTTCAGGTAACTCCCCAAGTTCAGATACCGGGCTATGATATTCCACTGTATGGAATATCCCTTGGGCCAGTTTGGGTCAGCTGTCCTGGCCCTCAGCTTTTTGTGCAGCTCCTGAGTGGCAGAGCATGAGACACTGAAAAGTCCTTGATTAGGATAAGCACCACTTAGCAACAACCAAAACATCAGGGTGTTCATGAGAAAGTTATACTAAATCCAAGCTACTGAGAAGGATATGAACTCTGCCAAGACCAAAAACTAGGACACTTCAATAAAGAAGGAATTGTCATTATATTTGGATTTTTTTGTTCATTAAGATCACAAAAAATTGAAACTTCCATTTATACAGAGTGGAAGATTAACTTATATTGAGTTTGCTTGCATGGATTGTTCTGCCATGGATCATTTAAATCAACATATTAATGCCTTGTGATACAGCTGAGTGTTCTACGTGTACATATGTGTATGAAGAAAGTACTGAATCTCATTGTCCTTTTTCCTTACAATGACACATTTTAAGAAGAAATTTATGGTCAGATCTATGACCATAGAGCTAGTTTGTATGCTTTTTCTGTTTCTTTAGTATGTTTGCATCTTTATGGAAGCATAAGAGCTTTTGCTACTTCATATTTAAGTCTATGAAGCCACTGCATTGTTAACAATGGATCCTTCCCTCTCTTCCTCCAGGTGTGTGCCCAAGAGGTGAACTCCTTTATTAGTAAATGTCTTTATAACTCTACTTTGAGCAAGGGTCTGTCTGAAAAAAAAAAAATCTCATCTTTGTGCTTTTTCGTATTATAGTATTTGGAATAATTTGTTATATGTACTTTAAGGAATTGTCAGAAATATTTAACCTTAGGAGGTAGGAACCTTAAGAAAATACTTATTTTGTGCCTTTGATTATAATAAAATCTTTAAACTCTTTGGTTACTTTTTGTAGTCCCTGGTGTAGTATTCTACTTATCTACACACACACACACACACACTCATTCTACACTGTTAACGAGCTTAGGAAGAAGTGAACACGTTGGTTCTTCTCTCAGGATCACATGTGAAAACCATTGAATTACTATTTTCAAATCAGCAGAAACTTGACCTCTTGCTTGATGAAGTAGAAAACTGTTGATGCAGCTGCTGAACACTTGGTTGGGCTATATGGTTTCTCTGCATGTGCAAGCTGCAAATGAAAGAGCCATACTGGTTCTGAGATTTGGGATACGCCTGAGACAAGATCTCAATCTCAGATTTGCTACCTACAGTCAGACTCTTTAGTGGAGTGCCTGACTTACAGCATCAGATAGCTGTGAGAGAAATTGTTACTGTGTGCCATGAGCCAAGAGGTGCATACAGAAAATTTTGAATGTACAAAGAACTGTTTTGTCTTGGTAGAAGTGTGGAGGAACAGATGTAATATAGACTATATGGTCTGTGCTTTTGGGCATGCTGGCTTCGATGTAGCTGTGTTCATGTTCCAGGTGAAGCACAAAGGCTCTCAATAGTGCCAGGTTAAGGGTCTTTGCACTGACCTGCTGGAAACATGAGCATGTGGGAGTGTAGTTCAAGGGCTCAAGAATTGATGCAGGTGGTATGAAGAGGAAAAATTAGGTGATGACAGTCCCTAAGCAGGGATAGAATGGAGCTGGTGAAGGAGGGGAAACTCTATACAGAGGGATATTGTCCAGTTTCTTAAGGGGCTAACTAGCAAAAAACTTCTCATCAGTATGCACCATACTGCAAAAGTGTAAGGGGCCACCCACCTGGTGGGTTAGGGCAGATGTAGTGGGGGATTTTAAAGATGGCATGCCTCTAGACATTACCTTTCCTATCATCCCAGGTCCTTTCTTGGTGCTGCGTTTTGCTTGCCTTACCACTTGAAATGCAAAGCTTGTTAGGAATCGTAGGAGCAGACAGGGCTGGGATTCGTTTGCTCCATGCTGATAATGCTTTTGCAACTTTGAATAGGATTAATACTTTACTTCCGCTGAATACCCCACTTGCCCTTGAACTTTGGACATGTTTATACAGAAAGGCACCTTTCATGATTATCACCGTGTTTTCAAGCAGCAACACCGACGCAGGACCCCCCCAGCAGCAACTGCGACAGGCAACGGCAGTCGTGGGCAGGGGCAACAGCTCCTGTAGGCAGTGGCGTTGGAGGTATTTATTAACTGTATGAGTGCTCCCATTTCTACTTGTGTTTCAATAAATCTGCATGAATAAAGTGTGTCTAAATGTCTTTGTGGTGAATTAAATCCCTTTTCAGATTACGGCCACACGAAACAGTGCCGAGGGCGGGCCCGGGGGGAGGGGGCGGGGCGAGCCGGCCCGGAGCGGGGAGGGCGGTTCCAGCCGCACCGCCCCTCCTGCGTTCGGCCTGGGCCCGGCCCGCGGCGCTGCGCGCGGGAGCGCCATGGCGCTGGTGGCGGCGCTGAAGCAGATGTCGTGGCTCTACTACCAGTACCTGCTGGTCACCGCACTCTACATGCTGGAGCCCTGGGAGCGCACCGTCTTCAG
>VWZG01010894.1:20286-34859 GCA_013396735.1 Grallaria varia
AGGGCAGCGGGGCCGGGCCGGGCCTGGAGGGCAGCGGGAACGGGCCGGGGCGGGGCGGAGGCAGCCGGGCTGAGGCGCCGAGCGCGGCCGGAGCCCCCGGTGGGCACAGCAGCAGCGGCCTCCCCTCGGAACCAAGGCCTGTCCCCTCTTTGCGGGCAGGGACTCAGCTCCTCACCCTCCCAAACTAACATGCTGCCCGAACTGGGGATGATCCTCATGCCGCTGTTTCGCATCCTGTTGTCCGCCTCTCCTCCAGCATAAGTTTGTATCTCCTGAGTTGCGGCAGTTCTGTCTTTTTTACTGAAATCCAGAACTTTCTGTTAGGGATAGGTGTCTTTCATGTTCTTTTTTGTATTTTTGCCTAGAGAAAAGTAAATGTGCATGCTGCAAACCCTCATAATCCTAGGTTTTTCCGGTGCTTTGTCATATGGCTTTTATTGCATAGATACTTAATCCTCGAGCTTGTAAGTTTACCTGTCTTGTTTAAACTGGAATGCTCCTGTAAGGGCATCTGTATAAAGACTGTTTACAGGTTTTCTTCTTTACCCAGTCTTTCATAGCAGCAGTATATTTTCTCAAGTATTGTTACGGCATCACAAGTATTTTCTCTGTAGTGTGGCTGTTCTGATCTCAACTTAAAATTATATCTCAGTATAAATGACCATGAGCCATCTCTAGTTAATGCTGAGAGGTAAAAAGATCCCCCCAGAAAAACATGAACAATGAGAAGGATGTAAGAGTAGTGGGAAGGTGCTTTTACTGACATACTGCTCAGTTTTGTAAGGAAACTCACATTTTTTATGTAAAAGGGGTTGCCCAAGTTACTGGGGTGTGATCAGCCTTTTTTTTTCCCGTGTCAAGTCACTTTTTATAGATTTGCCACGCACAGTTCTTTAGGTAAGGGCTCTTGCCTTCAAAATGTGTTCCTTGCTAACATACCTTCCTCCTTTTATGCCACATCTGTATCACTGAGGAAATGTAATGTTTGTTTTCCCTGCAGTTATATTAATCATGAGTATTTTTTCCTTTTTAACTTGTGCAAAATATTTAAGTAAATGAAAGTGTGTGAATGTTTATTTTCATAAAGTGCTCATACTGTAATTGCTGCATAGCTTACAACTAATGAGTGGCACAAGTATCACTTGTGATCTTGGATCTGCAAGGATGTTTTTTGCCCTCAAACCAAACACTTTGACCGTAGGTGGGCCATGTCTGCCAGGTGCTGTATGGATGCAGCGCAGACACAGTGGCCTTGGGAACTAATGGTGTGTGGCTGTGCTATGTGTCACGCTGCTGCTTGTGCTCCAGCATCAGAAGAGAGTGCTGATAGGGAAATGTGGATTTATGTGTTGACCTTCATTTTAGTATCTCTTGCTGTATAGTCTTCTGGGACTACAAATACACCAAGCAGCTAGTATGCTCTAATAAGCACAGCTAATACCTCTGCTCTGCCATGGGGAAGTCAGTCATAGAGCATCTGTTACACTTGTGCTCTGGTGACTTGAAGATGCATAGCTCCTCTGGTTTCACCTGAGGAAACTGAGTACTGCTCTCTGATGTTATCATACTTGTTAATCTCCATTGCATTTTATAGTGTTTCCGTCTTAAGTTTACTGAATCTCTGCAGGTAGCTGGATGAAATCAATAGATTTTTTTAATATTTCCAATACTTTTGAATTTCTGAAACCTTATGCTTTCAGTTGCATAGTCTTTCAGTAATTTGATGCCACAGTTTCTTTAGACAAAGCTTCAAGAGCCCTGGAGCTTGACAAAAGTCCAGTTGTACATATACTTTATAAGCTATTGTCTCACTTCTCTATATAAATTTTACAAAAGTTCCCTGTTAGGTGTTCAGCTAATAAAGTGGTCACCTTAAGATTTTTTTAGCTGATAGCTTCAGATGAAGTTTGTTTTGCAGTGTGATCTGCTATAATAAAGTACTAGTGAGTGTATGTTTATTTAAGTACACCACTCGAGGCTGTGCTGATACTCTGAGGCTTTGTGAGTGAAATAAAAAGGTGCATGTCACAATGTTATTCATGCTTTCCACTCCCCTTGTGGTTTGTTTTTCCTAAGTGCTGTTGAACAACACATAAATTGAGCCTCTTGCCCATGAACAAGGATTCTGAGCATGACATGCAGATGGAGAAATGAATCAAATATTGTAGTGACTTAGAGCATAGAGGAGACCTGCAGCTTGAAATGTATGTGAGGTTTCCTGACTATTATGCTAACAGTACAACTTTCACACCAGATGTGTTTTGTGTACCATAAATTGAATGTCTTAAGTCATTCTCTTCCAGAAATTTGAGATCAGTCTCTAATGCTGTCTGCTTAAAAATGAGAACAGTAGTATTCGTATTCAGTACAGCTACTCATATTGTTGTGGTTTTGTGTTGTTTTGGATTTTTATGATGGTTGACTTTTTTCTGCTTGACTGAATGGGGCTGGCTTCTGCCAGAGTTGCGAAGCACCTGGAAAGATGCATGTTAAAACGTATGTTTTCTCAGTGCCCATTTTCTGTTCTCCATCACTCTTTCCATGCTCTGGTCTGTCCTTTCCTGTCTGTGACAAGGCAGTGGATAACTTGGATGGCATCCTTTGCAGTTCAGCTAATTGCTTCTACTGGTGTTCTGGTTTTTGGTGTTCAGTAGGTTCTTCCTGTAGCTGTAATTGGTGAATAGAGACCTTGTCTGATTTAAAAACGTAAGAGATAACAAGTAAAGTGTTAATGCTACAGTTAGTGATCTCTCGTGCACTTTCTATTTCAAATGCGTTTTTCCTCAACTGTAATTCAGATTCCATGCTAGTTTCCATTGTTGGAATGGCACTGTACACAGGCTATGTGTTCATGCCTCAGCACATCATGGCGATATTGCACTACTTCGAAATTGTGCAGTGATGAAGAACGTGTCTTCAAGAACTAACTGGGCTTTGAAATCTGGTGTACAAAGAAGAATGAACCTCATAGTTTTAACAAGATTTCTACCAATGTTCAAAAGACACAATTACGACTCTGAAGACTAGGAAACGAGATGTAGAGCAGGGATGTGAGATGTCCCCTGTGTTGTGTTCATTCCTTTTAATTTTATGAGATATGCCCTTGTATAGTAGTTTTGTCTACTTTAACATTGTGATTGTACTTTGATATCAGTATTTTCTTAACTTTGTGACAGTTTCAATATTGCACTGTGAAAGCTTTTCTTAATTGTAATTTTGAGTAAATCTTAATTGCCTTCTATTTTTAATCCGAAAGTCATCTTATTAAATGGGACTTAAAGCTTTTGCTATTGTATGGTATGTATTTGCCTGGGTATTTCTATTAATGCGTTTTGTAAGAAAATACATCTAGATTCATATTAGAGACATAGATATATTCATCTAACGCTATTTACAAAATTTCGTTTGTATGACCGAACTCAGGTGTACTGTTTGCTGTCCAAACTTTGTTCAACAGTATATTTGTGCAAATCACCTAAATTGGAATTAGCAATTATTTAGATTTTCTGTATTCTTCCTTTTGGAGGAGTTTGGGGGAGATGAGGCATTGGAGTGAAGACTGCATTGGTTATGAAGTAGTGCTGTAGTTCTAGGCTTTATCTAGTGGCAGAAAATGGACTTTTCTTTATTGTGATAGGCCCACATAAGGCTTTGGGATGGCATTTTAAATCAACCCTGTTTTTCTAGTTACCAATTCAATTGTAGTTTTACAGGATGTTTTATTATCTTTCCAATGTTTATGGTTTCTGCTAATTTTCACTCAACAGTGTAACTATGTGTAGGTTTTAAAGGGGTTTTCTATTGCTGCTAGTGTTCCAAACATGTTTTCACTACAAACGACCAAAACATAGGGGTTTCAATGGACTTCAGTTACAACTACAGCAATAAGTAGCTGAATACTTGGCTAAAGTCCTGTCTTTTTTTTAATAGGGATTTTTTTCAGTTTTGTATTCTGAAATGTAAAATGGTCACAATTTAACTTTCCTAAGTGGACATTTTTGTTGTTGTTGTTGTTTAAAAAATAAAAGTTTAAAAGCAGACCTTTGATGCAAAACTTTTCTTGGAGAGGTTAATATGTTTCTGAATGCTGCTTGGTTTTCTCAGAACTCTCCCAAAAGGGGAGCAGTGGTACTTGACCAAAGAACTGTGATTTTAATGGCCCAGGAATAATATGTACTGTTACATCTTTTATGCAACTTCTGTTGAAATCGGAAATTATAGATGTGCAGTATCTATAGAAATACTGCCTTTTATTTTTCTCAAAATTTTTCTTATGAGAAAAGAGTGTTTTTCCCCTCTGTATTTAAAAACTTCATGTTTATTTGATTAAAAATCCTGTTGTTTTGGAAGGTATAAGCAGCCTGAAATTTATTAGGTGAACCTGAGCTTTACTGAAGTTGGCAGGAGTCTCCCTCTAAATTAGTGCTTTCGGTTAGTCATAACGGGCTGTCAAAACTTGAGAAGATTTTTGGGGTAGTGTTTTTGTTGTTGTTTGTGGTGCTTTTTTGTGGTTTTATTTAAGTGTATCTAGTGTTGTATGTGAGCATTTTAAGCATGTATGGAGTTAATGATAAGTTAACATACTCTTTTTGAAGTAACATAGCATAAATCTGAGCTCTCCGTGGATTAAATTGATACTGTGATGTTTCTTTGCAAACTATTACAATGATTGATAACCCCTTTCTCAGCAGTAGATTTGTTATTTGTATGATGGGGAAAAAGCCCTTCTGTGTGGTAGCATTAGGAATATTAAGCATGGTTTTTAATTATTAAAGGGTATTAATTATAAAAGGGCTTTGATATACTGACTTTTATTAGCTGTCTGCTTTTTGTTGAGGGGGAAAAAAGAGTAGTCTTTTCCAGCCTTTCTTTTAGTATAAATCAAGAATCTCAGTCCTTTTTAGTTCTTTTTAGATTCCGGATACTTTGTTAAAGATGGAATAATTTCATATATAAAATATGATATGTTACTAGAGTTTGAATTTCTAGAAGAAAGCTTCTGCAGTGTGTCCTTTTCTTAAGGTTGATCTAGTGAATAGGTGGTTCGAGTGGTGATAATTCTGAAGCAGAGTAAGTTTTCTTTTTTAAAGGAAAGGTATTGGTAGGGATTTAATTATTAAATTTGAATAATAAATGAGTCATAAGACTATCAAGTTGTTTTCCCACTGCAGTCTGCTTTATTGTCATATTAGCTGGGGAATCATATTCTTTGTGATAAAACCATATGCTTTTTCTGTGCAAGCTGGAGGTCGAAGGCAGTTTAAATACCATTTGGAGGCAGCTGGTCAATTATGCTTTTGTTTAAACATGTTGATAACAATTGAGCCATTAGTAATTTAGGTAAAGTTGGAAAAAAACGATTGTGAGAAATGAGAAAAAAAAAATCACCCGTGAAACCTGCACGTGGCTTTATGTCTTTTAATAGTAATAGCTCTCGGGGTTTAGATTGAGTCAATAGAAATAAGCATTTAAAAATGCAATAACTGTGTCATAGCAGAACTGATAATTCCAGCTCCACGGGCCAGCCCTGCCAGAGGCAGGCAGGCTCAGTGCCGGGGCACCCGCCCACACAGGGTGGCTGCTGTGCTGGCGGCCCCGCGGGCGCCCAGAGCCGGCTCTGCAGAGGCTCCTTGGCTGCCTCCAGGGCAAGAATTACTCATGAAAAACCTTTGCAGAAGGAGCTGCGTAACCAAAATGGGTACAGTATTGCGGGAAGTCAGGCTGGAGCCCTAAACAGATCTAGGATGTATGTATCTGATTTGAATCAGTTATATCTTTTTTTATACATACATGCACACACACTTTTATATATATAGATAGATACATATAAACTTTATTTTTTTGTCAAAAATTATTACATAGCAGTTAGTATGGAGACAGAGACTGTCAGATATCTGGTTTCTTTACCCTGTGAAGGAGAACACTAGAGAATCCTAAAGTGAGACTTTCTTGACAAAATTTACAGAATTCCATTTGTATATCCATCAATATTAAAAAGAAATAGATATGAAAGGAGCCTAGTGCTGTAAAGGTGAATCTTGTGTGATAGGATGGGCATTACATTAGAGCAAATTGGTGCAACTGCTATGTTGTGAAGTGTTGCCCAGTTCCATTCAGCTGCAGTAGTGAAGTGTGCATTATAAATGCAGAAGAAGGGGTACCTGCTGTTGGCTAACAAATAAAGGTTATATTAAGGTGAAGAGACACAATGTGAAGAGCTTGGATACCATGGGATCAGTGGGCTGTGCACAACGCTGTGGAGAAAGCAGCCATCCTCTAAAATACAGAGCAGCATACTCTGGAATTGGGACCCCAGTAAAGGTTTGTAGTGTCAGAAGTTCCTTTCACCTGCTTATTTGCCCATGTTTTCTACAACTGCTATTCTTCCCCTCTTATTGACATGCTATCCTGATACTGGTGCCGGTGCTTTTGTCTTTTTTTCTTTTTTTTTCCCCCCAGACAAGAGCAAACTGAAAATTTCATGTGTTGTTTTTCTATTTGTTCTGCTAGGTCCACCCTAAACAGCAGTCATCGGTGAGCACTATAGCTGCTGTCTTTTCTGCCTTTTGTTTGTGTAGTGATGGTTTAAGAAGAAAATCTGGCATCCTAGTCCAGAGCTGGATCCACCCTCCTCTCCTTATAATGGGGAGAGATGAAACTCTAGATCTGATCTAGACTCCAGTGTGGGATTTTGGTAGAAACCCTTATGCTTTTCGTTCTGTGCATCACCTCAAGATTCTCAATCTGTCTTAACTATAATTGCATGATGGAATACTAAGAATTAGGAATATCCACTCTTCCTGAGAGGTTAGCTAGGTAAAAGTTGAATAGGCCTTGATGTAAACCTGATTCAAACAAAAATTCAAGTTGAGCTTTTTCTTGACAATATTTTGCAATGTCAGGTGGTGCCTAGCTCAAATGTTACAAGTACTTACAGTTAAGTAAAATGGAGAATGGCGTTATGCAATACCTTATCACTAACTGTGTAACACAATGTTCAGGAGGTGGGAGGTGGCCTTGGCTGAAAGTCAGACTGTGCGACTGCACCTCTTGCGGTGCTCTTGTGGAGTCTCTGAGCTATCCAGCACATACGCTTAACAGAATGCGTCTTATTCATGAGTGGGCTTCTGCTTGTTTAAAAAAAAAAAAAAAAAAGCCAAAAAAAGCCACCCCCAAAACAAACTAAGACACTGTCTAGCACTTTATTTTGTTGGAAGTTCTGCTTGTTAGTGAAAAAATATCATATTGTATATGTACAACTTATAAGCTGAATCTGTTTATGGATTAAATAGTTAGATTTTATAATATGAATTTACAGAAGCATGCTTTATGTTGGAAAGAGCCCTGTCAAATATCAGAGACTCTTGATTTACACTTAGAACAGTTCCCTGTGTTTTGCTCTTGCGAAGGTTTATGGCCCCAAAAGCATGTAACGCTTTGACATTTTGGAATCTGTTAAAGAGATTCCACTCTCCTGTGTGGAGGAGACCCTCTGTTAATAGCATTCTTAATTCTGGAGGAATTTTCACATGAGTTACAGCAATTCTAATCTAAAATTGCTTCACTATGTAAAATCAAAGGGAAGGTTCATACAGTGGAACATTGATACCAAAGAAGAGAGACTGAAAATGAAAATTGTGTCTTTCAACAGCGACAGGATAAACTGAGGGATGAAAATTCTTTTACAAAACCTCTGGGTTTTTTGTGAAACTTAAACTTATATGAGATATTTTTTCCTGATGTCTTGAAAAATGTCGGAGTTATTTCCCTAAATAGACAGTGTAGCCTTGTTTTCAAATCTGAAGCTGATACCTGTGCTAAACCTCCAAACTACGAGACAGATGGTAAATATTTCATGTAAATATAGCAGTTACCAAGCTAGGAGCTACTTTATGTTACAGAAGAGTTGGTTTAAGGGGTGATAGTACCACATGTTTAGACTGTGTGGTTGGAATGTGTGGACCTATGGATTCACCTGGGTTAGAGATCCTTTGTGTCATAAAGGCACTTGCTAGCACCAGTAGGGTGTGACTGCGATTTATTTAGTTAAAGTTTGGAGTGATGGGGTTAAAGACTGAATAATCATTCTATAGGCTTTACTGTTAGATCTTGTGTTACATAAACAGAAGTTTTGATTAAATAAATTAATGAGAAACCTGCAGCCTCAACACCTGTCATAAGCTAGACAGATGATTGTGGAGCAGTAATCACTAAATTGGATATAGGACATGCCAGTTGCAGACAGATAATCATGGAGCAGTAATCACTAAATTGGATATAGGATGTGCCATTTCCAGCTACAAACCAAACAGTAAAGATCTTGGAATAAGCTAGTGCAGCCATCCTCTGTGTGGGTGATCATGGTGGTTATTTTTCTCTCACACTGGCTGAAGTGTGCTTTTATAGGTTAACAGAAGATTCTTTTGTTGGTCTGCTGTTGCTCTTTCTTAACCTTGAAGGGTGTGTCCTGTAAACAATATCAATCTTGTCACTGCAGTAGGTTTCATTAGCCTGGATTGTGTTGAGGGTGTTTTAGTGGTGAGAAGTTGACTGATTTTGTAGGTATCTCTTACTCTTTACCGCTTGAGGTTTGGAAATTAAGCACATGATTGATAAACTGTTTACTACTCTCATCCCACAAAAAACCCCCACAAACCCAAAAACATAGTATTTCTTTTACCTGTTAAAGAGATTATCCAGATTAATAAGATGTTTGAGGAAGAAGCCCAGGGTTCAATTTATAGTTTAGCTGGTTGCTTTCTCATTAAAACTGATAGTTCTTGGATATGAGCTCCTAAGCCTGAATGATCCTGTACAAGCTCCTTGATCTGTTCCATAGTTGAAAATAATAGATGATCAACACTTTGCTAACATTCACACGGTTACAGCATCCTATCTGATCTATCTGGTTTTTATTCATGCCCATATCTGCAGGTGGAATTGTCTTGACATATCTTACCTTTTGTGTTCTCTGCAGTTTGAAATGAACAGCTTATTTCAGACACGTATTTCACAATGGCAAGATGACACACTACATAGCCCCCAAAAGAACTTCCTTTGGAAAAAAAAAAAAGTCTTAGCAACGATTGATATTATTTGTCTATTCTGTGAAGTTTATTTATGTCTGCTGAGGGAGAAAAACTGAGTATTTATGATCACATAAGAATTCAACCCAAAAATCATCTGGCCAAGGTTTATGTTCCTTTCCTGCTTCTGTAATGATTGGCTGTTGTCCTCTGTTCCATTTGGATTGTTTTCCCTTGAGGTGTTTTTGCTTCATATACTTCATAAAGAAAGAAACAAATGCCTCAGAACACATTTTTCAGTGTTGCTATTTATAGCAATACACACTGTTAAGGTTATGAATTTCTGGAAAATGTCTTTGCATAAAATATTCTTCCTGGCATAATAGGATTGTGCTATCAGATCGTCTTAGAAGTGATCCAAAGGCATGCATAGTCTGACTTTGAGTATCTAGTTACGTGCGCTAGATGACTGACAGCTTATTATTTTGCCTATGTTATGTTACCGGCTCAAATCAAACCTCCAGAGAAAGCCTCCAGTGCCTCATTGCAGAGCCTGAGAAGTTTATACACTTTGGTAGTACTTTGAATTTTAATCAGAATTAACAGATAATTCTCAAACTCAGTATTGAATTAGTGGGTGATTATACAAACTGGGGTGTGTTTTGTTGTTAGCCTTGCTTTAAAAACGTTTTCAAAACTCCTTCTGTGTTGTTTTAGAGTATTTCACTAGTCTGGCCAAAAAAGTAGTGCTCAGCTCAGAGGGACTGCGGATAAAATGTACAGTCTGTTTGTCTTAGACCACAAATGGGCACTGCTGAACTCCTGCTGTCTGATCAAATAGAAAGGTGGGCTCCCCTGGAAAGGGATCAAGGGGCTATCTGTACCCAGAGAACAGGAGACAACTTCAGCAGGTGAGAGGCTTTCTGGGTCAGGACACAGCTGCAGGGTCTGCCTGAACAATGTGATGGTGCCTAATGCTGAGATCAGAAGTCCCCTGCAGAAAGACTTGTGCCAATTCTCTGCATTTCCTTGGGAAAAGAGTTATATTAAGCCATGCTTACATTGCAAAGGTTGCAAGTGTTTGTGAGGAATCCTGAACAGGTTGAAATACAGCATGTAGAGACATTGGCTCTGGTCTCTACTTTGTGCTGTGTGGTCTAAGTCTAACAGCCTCTAGATATCTGCATGGCATCTCGGGTTTCAGTACTGCTTCTGCTCAATGTCATGTGAGCACAAATTGTGCCTTTTGAAAAATGATAAAGTTTGTTCAGATGAATGGCAAGAGTAGTTCAAGTTCTTTGTGCCTCCTTTGGCTGGTGACTGCAATCTGGGGCATGGCTGCTACACTTATTGGTAATCTAATTTGATAGATGATGGTAGTATTCATTCCTTTTAAAGCCAACATATACACATCTTGTGATATACCGGTGTTATTGATGTCTTTACCTGCTGCAAGAAGCAGTCTTGCTGGAAAACTTTTGTCTAACATTTCAGCAACATTGGAACTCTCCATAAAACTACTGATCATCATCATCATGGCTAGGCTTCGTGAACGAAGATTTGGGAAGGGCTCTACCCACGCTCGCTGCAAGCGCACTGATGGCTGAAGAGGCCGATGTGAGACAGGCAAGTCCGGTTGCAAAAGGCACAGCAGAAAGTCTCCATAGGCGGTGTTGGTGAGGCATGGTTCTTTCTGTGTTGCCTTTTCTCCTCGAGACTGATTCTGCGTGTGTTCTCAAATAGTTTCAGGCCTAGACTGACAGTAGACGTAAGAGGAAACATGGGTAAGAGAAACAGAAATTGCTCCGTGTCTATTTTATTTCTCCTGCTGAGTTACCAGTTGTGTTTTGATAGTTGGAGACTGGAATTACTAAGGATAAAGATCTGAATTACAATAACAAAAACAAGACATGGAAAGTAACGCGGGATGCTGCGGTGAGGGTCTCCTTAGACCTCTAGGTGTGAGGGTGAATTTTTTTTTTTTGAAAAGTCTTACTTATATAAGCAAGGTGCTTGTTAGTGAAATACCAGACCAAAAAAGAAGTGGAAATAAGTAAGGGCAGGCTATAATGGAGATGTGTAAAAGCATTGCTTAGGCAATCAGATGCCTTTATATGATTAAATTACTTGTTTTATGGATGGGGGCAGTGGCAGATATTCTCATATGTTGACTTCAGAATGGCCCTTGTCACAATCTCCCACAGTTTTGCAGCTGGGCCAGAGGAAGTTTGAGTAAAGTCAGAGGACAGTTTGGTGGTTTGGACTGGCTGGATCACTGTACTCAAATTAGTTGCTCAATGTTAAATTTTAAGGTAGCCAAAAGTGAAATGTTCTGTAAGTTGGTACGTGGGCTGATGTTCAGTATTGTCATAGATGACCCTGATTATTAAACAATGTTCCTCTGTTAATATGCTGAAAGGTAGAGCCCAGGCTGGCAGAAACCTCACACTGTTTGACAAGGAGAAATGTAAAATTCTCAGCTTTGCTGAGACAGATCCTGGGAATTAATGGTGTGAGCTGAACATGAGCCAACAGTGAGCTCACAACATAAATACAGCAGCCTACATGTGAGGCTACAGGAGGAAAATGTGGCTGCCAAATCGAGGGAAATTATTATGCTCATCCTCTGCTGAGGCAGCTGCTGCAATACTGTGTATGGTTTTGGGCTTATTGGTTCCAGAAGAATGGTGAGAAACTATCAAGAAGAGGCTGTAAGATAATTGGGAGTTAGGAAAATGTTTCCTAGAGTGGTTGTGAAACCTCTGTCCTTGAAGGTTTTCAAGACTTCTCTGGACAAAGCTATGACTAACCAGATTGGAACTAATGCTGACATTAGTCCAGCCTTCAGTGGGAGGTTGGACTTGGTGATCTCTGGAAGCACCTTTGAACCAGCTTTTCTATTGTTCATTAAGGACTAAGGGAGAAGTTGGGTGAAGGAGTGATTAAAAAAAATTTACATGGATCATAATATCAACTGAAGCAGTAGGCATTAGTAGAATTATACAGAATCCAGAATGTTAGAAATGCATTGGTTGACAGATTGAAAGTACAAGGATGGTGGTGAGATGACAGTGGTGATGTGGTCCCAAGATGATCTTTACAGCAATGTTGCATTTTCCTGAATGCTATTGTTAGTCAATAAAACATTATAGTTAATAAGACCAAAAACAACAGAACAGAAAGCACTGTTTTCTGAGCTTGAAATGAGAAAAACAATCAAGAGAGGCATCTGCTGCAATAATTTGCAAGTATGTTTCCTATAAAACTGAACAGCCTGCAAGCTGAGCAGAATTATTTACCTTCTCATAAGCTCTGTTTTCAGAGTAGGTTTCTCATGGACTTGCCTTGTACTTTGTTGTTGTTTTTGGCTCCAGATACATGTCCTGAATTGTCTTCTGGGCTTTGACACTGATTCATCCTTATTCACATGTGGGGACTTTTGTATTTGGGACTTAACATGTCATAGCCTTGAATGACTCTGCTTTTAAGAAATCAAAATATCTCTTCTCCATTTTCTATTATTTCTGGAAGAAAACGAAAAAGAAAAATCTAATTTCCACTAATTCGCTTTGAGGCTGTTCCCTCTGGAACTTGAAAATAGCTTATTTATGGGAGCTGGTTCTTTTCACAAAAGGCTCGAAACCAAAAACCAGAGAAGTCAAGCCTGTTTTTGCAGTCAGTATTTGTGGAGTAATTTTTTCTTTCCTTTTGGTTATTATAGAATTGCTGTTGATGTTCTTTTGTGAATTTCTGAACGATATGTGGTTAAGAAGAATTGTTAAAAAGAAATGCTATCTTGTCTCCCAACACTGGATCTTAATCAACAAGTAAAAAAGCACTTTGTAAAGAACTTTTTTTTGTAAAAGTCAAAACAGTTAAATGCCACTTAGGTGCCCTGAGTCAGAGACTAGACCTTTATTTTGTATCTTTTTGCAGTAGTCGAAAAGGGAGGGAATTTCTCCTCTTGTTAGAGCTGATTTTTAGTTCCTTTTTAAGTCTTTTTAATTTCTTCTTAGGTCTCTAATATCTCAGCAAAAACAAGGATCCATGTAATTTGAATTCCTCTTGTCACCATGTCCATTTTAATGGATATGGGATGTGGTTACCCTTTCTAGCTGAAGTTAATGCCAGCTTTACTTATGTACCTAAAATACAGTAGTATGGTCACTCACCTGGGGGGAACCCAGATTCCAGTCCTTGCTTTCACATCCACATAAATTTGGGAGACTATCAGAGAGACTGTAGCATCCTTCTTAGCATGTGTCCAGGCTAGTTAACCCTCAACCACTGTGTGTTTGGCCTCAAGTATATTATCTTCCAGCTTTTCTTTACACCTGATCGAAAATTTCATTCTGGGAATGGGATAGATTTTTTTTCATTGACAGCTCAATAGGTATATCAGGGCACCTATGCCTGATCCCTGCAATTCCCCTGGAAACAACCTGAAATGCAGTGACTTGTTTTGAATGATAGCACTCAAGGAGTTAAGAGCTCACCTCTGTGGTGTGAGTTAAGCTTGTGAAAATAGTCCCTGCTCTCCATTTAATTAGCCTGTTTGTCATACCAGCTTGATGGACTGGTATAACAAGCCAGGATGTCAAGTGGATTACAATCATCAAACAACTGCTATGCTTCTAAATGAGCTGTAAGTTTAAGGTTTCTAGTCAAACCAACCTTCTCCGAAAGCCAACAGCAAATGACAACGCCCCAAGAATTACCCTTTAACAAGGACGCTGTCAGTGAGCGGGGGAGTTTACACTACTGAAAAGGAAATGGCACATGTCCTGTCTGCAAATGGCTGATCCCCAAGCTGTTCCCAGCTGCATGCTGTTACAGAGCTCTGTTCCAATTAGATTAAATTTGAGGACTGCTAGTACAGCAAAAAGCAGTACATGGTTTTGAAGAGAAGGGAGTCTATTTTCATGATCAGCAATTTTGGGAACCAGAAGGTGGTCCAATTGTTCTTGCCCTTATATGTCTTTTCAGGGTACTTTTTATATGGCTCATATGCTTGTACAAATAAAAGGAACAAATTAGGTTGTTATGGGGTGGGACTGCTATCCTTCCAATTATAAAGATTTTCATTATTTCGAACCATAATCCTACTTCCAACTAAGGCTATTGGTACCTGTCCTGTCTGCCATGTGCAAAGACGACTGATTGTTCCTTTGCAATAATATATATTTATATAAGCCCCTGAGACTCCAATATCCCCCCAGACCCTGATACATCTCGGCCCCCCTAACTCCCAATCCAGGTATCTATACATTCCATGCCCACCGCACAGAGCTCTGTCCACCTGCCCTGGTATCAACATAGGCCATGCCCACTGTGCTGAACCACGCCCCNGGCCTAGGGACCCTCAGACACACCTCAGGGACCCCACAGGCTCAAGGGACCCTCCACTTCACCCCAGGGACCCCCACAGACATCCGAGGACTCCCAAACACACCCCAGGGACCCCCAAACACATCCCAGAGACTCCCCAGCAATGCATGGAGCCAGATTCCTGTGTTTCCCCAGACCTCACTATCCACCCCAACCCTG